>DXKC01001502.1:0-10051 GCA_031170775.1 Cymbopogon citratus
CCCTGTTTGAGGCTCAGAGGTTATTTTTAGTAAACCGATCTTGGCTTTTCCAGTGAGGTTGTTTAGGGTATCCCTTATTTAGGTACCCGACACCCACATTTTTCTGAGCCATACTACACAAAAAGATTAGTATCCGATTACTATATTGTGCAGCCTACAGAGTTTTCTTGGAAATGAAGATTTTTGTAGTGTGACTACAGAGTTTTTCAACAATAACTTTATAGCTATTTACATATAAACAGATTGAAAAGTAAAAAGGACAGTTCTGTTGAATAGGAGCAGTAGCCAGTAGGACTACACAGCATTTTGCTTTATATTTTGTTCCCTCGAAATGGGTGTTATTGGATTTGCACTAACATGCTATATGAATTACTGTCTCATTGCAGGTTTTGGGTTTCCTAGGCTGTTGAAGAATGGAGAGGGGTTCAAGTAATTTCATAGATACCATTTTGGTATGCTTTTGTGACTCCTCTGCTTGCTCTTTTGCAAATTCTTAATCTGTCATTAGGTTTGAAAAAATGCACTATTTTCTCTTCCACAGTGTGTTTCTTTTACCATTTAATCCAATTTTTATGATTAAGAAAAAAGTGCCTGATTTTTATTTACTTCCGGATGATTTCCATCTCCTTGTCCTCAAACTGTCATGGCTGCAGAGTCATATACATCATACATGTGAAACAACACCAATCAAGTTGGTGATGCTTACAACATGCCTTTTATGTTTGCAATTGAAGTGCGAGAATAGAAAAGTATCAATAAGGTTGTTATGTTCCCTCATCAGGCATTTTACTGTGTTATGCAGCTAAAATTATATGATGGAGCTTGCTGAATGCATACTGAGAAAAGTTCATTGATAGAAAAGTATTAATAGAGTTGTTATGTTCCCTCATCAGGCATTTTACTGTGTTGTGCAGCTAAAATTATATGATGGAGCTTGCTGAATGCATACTGAGAAAAGAAGTTCATTGATCTTTTTGCATCTATTCTTACAATTGCACTAATAATTGATGTGTTCTTTGAATCAGTAGGGTATGTACTGATTTAGTATGTTATTTTGAGCAGGATATTGTCGTATTCTTCAGCATGAAGGAAATTAATTTTGGGTGTAGATTAATTTGCGTATGAATCACCTTATCTGGTTTATGATCGGTTTATTTATGATTGGCTGGTTGCATTCAAAGCCAGTAGGGTGGTCTTTACTTACATGTTATGGTACTGTTCTGTACTTTAATTCTGTATGCTTTAAGCAGAAGATCAGTGACAACGATCAGTGAGAACTTCCTGTAACAGGATGCTTTGGCCTACGATGGGTTTCGGTAATCCAATGGCTGTCTCATGATACAAGCAAGCTTGATGATTCCTCAGATGAGCCTTTATTTAGCCTTTCGCCTTGTAAGATTGTGGTGATCCCTCATATGAGCCTTTATTTATGCTAACATGTAGCAATAAATTGGCTCTGAGCATAGTTTGTTTGGTGTTGTCAGTGGACGTGGGTATAGGTTGGATCTATGACTGCCATTAGGTAGCCTAAAAGACTATTCCAATGCATTCAGAACTGTAAACTAAAGGTTATGGTATTCATGCACTGTAAGATTTGCTCCAAGTCTGAAGAATAATATAGCCATGCTCTGAGCTGATTATGGGTGCTCTGTTTTCTCTGATGCAACATATTGTGTATATGTCAACCTATTATATATCAATGTAATGTGCAATTATCAAATATATGCCCCATATTTAATTTCGTCATATGTATATCAAGTAAAATTTGCACGCACAAATAATTGCTATCGTGTTATCTAGGTACTGTTATCGTGTTACCAAACTCTGGGCGTCTTCTACCTAGCTATTGCTATCATGTTGTCTAGCTATGCATTTTGCAACAGCTATGACATAATTGAACTTTCCTTTCAGCTAATCTTGCTTCTTTCTTAAAATATCTGATGACCCACTGCCCGCGCGCAAGGGCGCGCCGAATTCACTAGTATGCAAGAAACGTATATGGTTTGCGTGATCATGAGGTGCGCTGATTGTGGGATCGCGTTATCGCGGCGGTAGGCCACTGTTCCGGATGCGGTGTGTGCCTATGCGGTAGGCCTCCGGCAACCCACTTCCCGCGCCAAGCCGCTGGAATATGTTCAGACGGAGGGCTGTTTATATTCAGAAATGCGGCCGCATGGCATTTTATTCAGAGATGAAGGGTTTCAGTAACAGAATTCTTATCATTCCCCTTAGCACACATTCAGGTATTTAAACTACCCTATCACATGGCCCTAGGCCCAAGATCGACAAATATATGAAGCTGACACACTAAACTCTCGGTCTCGGGCCATCAGCCACATAGGCACTCCTGCCTTACTATAAGTTATCGAATCTGCTACAGGATCCGGCCTTTCATTCAGTTACCTCAGTCTAACGAACAAGAAAGTTTGGAAATAAAAGAACATATAAGAGACAGGTAGGACTTTGAGGCTAAACATTAAAATTATGAAGCACACACCATCAATCACCAATTTCGCAAACTCACCTTGGTCGTGTTGGCAAGCAAAGAACAGTGACGCCATGCAGTCCCCTGCCTTACCGCTTGGCCATACCGCCAAATCAGGAGGCCATGCGCGGGTAGCCCAGAAATTAGTTGTGATCCTGTTTTACAAATTAGTTTAGAGCTCATCTAACCTGGCAGCATTTCACAGAAACAAGGTAATGAAATAAGCGCTACTATATTTTTTTAGGAGTCTACATCTAGACCTATGCAAATGTGCAGAATAGAGACCCCTTCCATCAGAAGAAAAAAAGTTGTTGCCTTCTTCTTGTTCAATTGATTTTCAACAAAAGGATATGGGCAGAAGACATGAACTCAAATCCTGAGAATTTGAGTGGCGCCTTACTCACCATCCGATGCTCTTTGAAACGCCCTCAAAAATGTCGGCACTGTCCTTACCATCCTACTCCCTGTAGAGTGCAATGGGGGCCTTGGATGACCTGGACAATAACGTTGAGCGTCACAATTTCAGCAGCCCTATACATAGGGCCCGCTTGAGGCTGCCTGTAAGCCTGTGTGCCCATCCCTTCGTCGCCGCCACAGCCGCTTCTCCTACATTAATTACTGCAAAAAGAACTGTGTACCCACTAATTTACATTTTATTGCCGAATCAACCATCACATAGTGAAGACCTAAATAGTACTGAACCATGTAACACATTTGCTCTTGAATAGCCCTAAGCCCCTAATAGCAAGGACTTTACATATTATTCTAGTGGATATTATTTTTCGGCGACCAAGCATAGAAGAATCTCTACTGCCCCTTCCATCCCCTATCGTGTACCTCATGTGCCCAACCCAGGTAGCGCAAAAAAAAGAACTGATTACTTTATGTCTTTGAATTGAATTTTACATTTATTTTACAACATTTAGATTGCCAAATATACATGTGTCGGTGTTTCGTACCCCCGTGGGGTCACACCAACAAGTAAATTTGTATTGCGTGCTCCCTAATCCGGATGGTGATGCAAGAAGAACACGAGATTTATCCTGGTTCGGGCAAAAAGGGGCCCTACGTCCAGCGGAGGGATGATCTTTGTTATCTTGCACCTAAGTGCTTGTACAGGGGTGAATACAAGATGAGGACGAGGTGTCCGTTGTGTGTTTTTCTCTAGTGATCCGATACCCCCGTGCTACTCCCTGGCGTCCCCTTTTATAGATGAAGGGAAGACCCGAGATTACATGACTCTAGGGCGTGCGTATGCTGACGTTGTGGTGGTAGAAACCGGTCAAGTCGGTGTTCCTGTAGCGACGTGGCAAAAAGTGATGCTGTCGTATCCTTGTATGTGCCTGGTGACGCCCTCGAGGCCCGGCGCCTATCCCTGCACGTGCGGCTTCTGCATTGTCACGTCAAGAATTGGTGGAATCCCTGCCTGATGGTTGTGCTCGAGGGGGAGGTCGAGGAGCTCGAGCCTCTGCCCGGTATGGGTGTCAGCGGAAAACATGGGGTGGTTGTTGACCCCAACGTCTCGAGGGGGGGCCTGATGGGGCACAGTGCGTGGAGCGGTTGAAATAGTGCCGTTTGATTCCCTCAAATCCCGGGTATAGGCGGTAAAAGGTAAATCTGACCGGCATGCCGCACACTGTGATAACCGCTGTAGCCATATGCTTAGATGGGAGTGGGTAGATGCATTAAATGCGCCTGGGAAGCCACGCTGGGAACAGACACTCGAGGGGCTCGTTCGCCGGGAAAATCTCCGTAATCGAGGGGAGCCTCGTTCGCCGGGATCCTCTCCGTAATCGAGGGGGCCTCGAGTCGGGCATTTGTGCGGGTCTGCTCCCGGTTGTTGGCTGTCGCGGGTTCGTGCCTTTTGGGGGCCGTGGAGACTCGTTCTCGGGCTGGCCCATTAGGCGCCTTTGGCAGTAGGGGGCTCTGCTGTGGTAAACTTACCTCGAGGCGGGTGATTTCAGGGAGTTTTATACGGGCAGATTAGTTTCCTGGATCCCTGAGTTAGGGTACCCCTTATCCGGGTATCCGACAACATGATAACTGAAAATAAAGAAAAAAAACATGTACAAATCTGCACAAGCACACAGCTGCAAGCATAGTTATTTCTTAACTCACAGCAATACAAGTGTGGGTCTCAGCAAACTGGAGCTTGAAGCCACAGGGGGCGCTTAAAGGGTGAGAGAAAATTTATGTCTGCAAGCGTCCCTCTGAAAATGAAACCTACCATGTAAAATTAAAAATCAAATACGCTTAGCTCGTTTATTTTGGGAAAGGAAGTTTCAGAAACCAACAGATTAAATCAATGCACCAACCTAGGGAAGATTAGACATGTTTGTAGAACAAATTAACAAAATACCTTCATCTGTGCACCGCTCAGACTGCTTCATTAACTCCTCAATAAAAAGCAGAGTGGAAGTTGTGCCATCACCTCTTATGTCATCCTGCCCAATTGAGTTCTGAATTTTCTGCAAATAAATGGCACAAGACTACATTATTTATACTGCCCCCAATGTTGAACAACATAATAAAAAAATATATGCATCAGTATTACATGGCAACCATGACTGCCTTGGTGAAGATTCAGAGATGGACTCTGACATCCCATGTCAATCTACCCAACCATCTTTTTATTTACTAATCAAATTATGAGGACAGTATCTAGCATAAAAAGCGGTAAAAATCATACCATTATCGATGTAGAGGGCATGCAAATGCTCAGTAACCCCATCATGGGTAGGCTTCTTGGTGAGCAGAGGGCATATATAGGTTCGACGTATTCAATACGCAAGGATTTTTTCAGTGCAAACGCTCGGCGTGAGGAACTCACCGGTCTGTCTCTGGCTGCCTAACCGAGACTCCACCGTAAGAGCTCAGCTGCCTCGATGAGAATGAGATGAAGGAAGAGGGAAGGGAGAAAAAAATCATCAGCCCACCAACAAGAAACGACGGGGAATCCGAGGAGACGCTCCGTGTTGTACCTCACACTGGAGTTGCCAAGGACATCCATCGCCAATGCTGCTAGTTTATTGGAGGAAGCAGACGCGGCGACGGTGGACGACGAGATGACCTCGCGGGCGGAGAACATGGACGCAGACGGCGCGATGGTTAGGGACTCGGCAAGTACGTCGGACGCCTCGCCGCCACACAGGCTGGCTGGCCCAGCTGGCCGCCGTGCGGCCATCGCCTAGCACAGGGGGTCAGAATGTCAGATCCAGACTGAACCGACCTTCTGACCTCCGCCGCCGCTGCCTGGCCGCCGTAGATAGCCTCCGCTCGTGTTTTCTTTTTGTTTCCGTTTCTTTCTCCCGTGAATATTTCTTTCTTTTTTCTTCGGTGATGGTATTTCTTCTTTTTATTTCTTCGTGACTTTTTACTGATTTGAACGGATTTGCGAGGAGGTGAGAAGCTGCATCAAATTTTTAATCTCAACCGTTGTCTCCATAGCAGGTGTGCTGTGATTTGTCTTATAGTATAGATTGTGCATATATTCCTATACAGTAGTAATGTATATATGCAAATCCCGGTAACGCGCGAGACATTATCTCATAATCCTCAGTGGTTACCTTCTAACCCACTTATATTCTTTCTCAATACCCGCAGCAACTTGCAGGGAATCCTTCTAGTTATTCTATTCTCTTCGAATAGAATAACCGGGTAAATCTGTCACCGTCCTTGCTAAACTGTCATTTCTAAAAAAAATAGGCCATCGCGACTTCTTTTTAACAACTTACTCGGGCATAGCCGCGTATATAGAATTTCACGTTTCCTATCTTTCTATTGAAAGAAATTTCTCTCTTTCATCTTGCAACGTTGTGTGCAGTATGCTTTTCTGTCTGGTTCCTTTCTGCTGTTTGGTTTATCACCCTTGAATGATGATCTAAGGGTCTATGACGTTGCAAAAAATATTGATTATTTTTCTTGTGAAAGAGATATAGCAACTCCCATTAAATGTCTTTTAGTGAGATCCTCATTTACTATGACTTGTGGTACTATTTTAGTACTACTTAAAAACAATAGGTCATGTTCGTTTGAACTTAACATCAGTCCGCTTAGGGCATTCACAATGCAGACTCTATGATAGAGTTTAAACCTATTTATTACCTCGAACACTGTAAACTTGGAGTCTAAATAAGACTTGGAGTCTTGCTTTTTCTCTCTTTCTCTTTAATAAATCTAGTGTCACATCAGCAAACTATTATAAATAGAAGGATAATAAATAGTTTTGAACTCTATGATAGAGTCTTGCATTGAGACTGCTTTAATAAAAACCATTAGCCGATAAGCCGTAGAAGAAATCCACCATGTTAGTGATAATAAGTTGCGTGTAATTCCCTACACTACGTCCACAATATATAAAACAACAAACGAACAAAAACGAAAACAGTGAGCTTCATGTCAGTAAAAAAAGGGAAAACTGTGAGGTCTGAGTCTCGTGTCAGTGCAGTGCACGGCAAACACTGGCCATATAAACTGTTCACGCATTCAAACAAAAGCCAGAAGTCAGCAGCTATTTGAATTCTAGAAACTGGAGAGCTTGGAATCTTTTGCATGCGATACATGCCGCCAAATTACAGGACTTGGAGCATACGGATCCAAGCGTATGAAACGAGTAGCCTTATTTTTGTCACTTCCATGCTGTTCACTGAACCTGAAGCTGGGAGAAACACACGAACTCAAGATTCAAGAAACACTTGTTCTTGAGCAGAGCACTACAGTACCTACCCCTACATGAATCTCCGTCGCCCAGCGCGCGCAAACTCGCAAACAACAAAGCACCTCAAAAGCGAGCGCAGGTAGGTACGCCCCCAGCCCACAAGAACAGGCCACAGCTTTTTCGCAGCCACGCGTGAAAAGGCCACGTCGGCACGTAGTACGTAGTACTCGCCTAAAAAATGCGTGGAAATCAGCGTCCACGTCGGCTCCGGACACGCCATGATGGATGCCGGCGCCCGCGGGGATGCGGATTTTCTTTTCGAGCCGCTTCGCTTCGTGATCCAGTGATCCTGCATGGACGTGACGGTAGGCGTAGGTCCGCACTCCGCAGGCTCAGGTGCGCTGCGGCGGCGCGGCGACGACGGTGGCGGTGGCACGGGAGGCGGTGTTGTTGAGCTCGAACCAGACCTGGCGGAAGACCTTGACGATGCAGTCGTGGTGCTCGTCGGCGTTGAGCGACAGGTAGCACGCCAGCAGCGTCTCCAGCTCCTCGGGACGCCCCACCATGCGCTTGCTCGCGATCATCTCCACCATCGACGCCCGGAACGCGCGCTGCGGGTCCCGCGTCCGCCGCACCACCGCGAACCGCTCCAGCTCCGACACCGCCGCCGCGGCGGCGCTAGGCCTAGGGGAGCGCACGCGCACCACGCTGCCCGCCAGGCGCGCGCCGGTAGCCGGGGCCTTCGCTGAGGAGAACGACCGCCGCCCGCTGATGACGCGACGGCGCCGGCGCCGGCGGCTTCGTGTCGTCCGCTTCTCCTCCTCGTCCGTGTCGGAAGGCAGCGCGGGCAGCGTCGGCGTCAGCGTTCGCACCGGCGCCGGTGTCGGCGGCGCCGCCGGTTTCGGGGAGAGGGAGACGAGGTGGCCGAGCGGGGGACGAAGGTCGCGGTCGCCGCCGACCGAGTAGTGGCGACGGTGGTACAGCTGCCGCGCGGTCGTCGCGGCCTCGGTGTCATCGTTGCCCACCGAGCGGCGACGCGGGGCGATGCCTGCCACCGTGTCCCGGTTAGTGTCGTCGCGACGAGGGACAATGCCAGTTGCTGCCTCTGCCTCGGCGGCGGATGATGACGAAGAGGCCAGGCTGCTCCGCGACGCCGACACCGACACCGACGCGGTGCTGGGGCTCGTGGGCTTGTGGAAGCAGGACGGGAATGCGGTGGCGGCCTGACCCGTGTTCTTTGCCGCGGACGTCGCGTTCACGGTCTTGGTAGCGGCCACGCCGCTCTTGGCCGTGACCGTGAGCTTGGCAAGCCATGCCAAGGGAGAGAAGGACGAGAAGATGGCCTTGCTCTTGCCCTTGCTCTCTTGCTGGCGCTCTTGCTCAAGTGGTTGCAGGGATTCCCTCTGCTGTTGCTTGCTGCTTCTAAGCCCCCACCTCATGGCTGGCCGCTGGCGTTTCGTGAGCTTGACTCTTGACCTTGGAGGATGGGCAGTGGAGAGTGAAGTGTGTGATGAGTGTGGAGACTGGAGAGTGAAGAATGTGAGTGTCTGAGTTTGAGAGGGACTGGGACTTTAAAGAGAGGTTTTGGCGGTTCACCGCATGGGGAATGCGAGGTGTGGTTGGTGTGGGTGCTATTGAAAATTTGCAACTTTCCGTAGAATAGAATAAATTTGCAATGCGATTTTGAGTTTGAACTTTCAAGTCGTGAGGGCTTTCTGCCATGCCACAAGAAGTAGTAGGGCGAAAGTGGTTGCTGTTTCACCTTTTCTTGGCGCTTCTTTCTCGTGCATGCGTGCCTCTGGGCCGCTATGCTATGCCTGATTGATTTCCGTGATTGATGCCAGGCCTCGTTTAGATCCCCGATTCGGGGATCACCGAATCCGGCAAAGCCACTGTGCTGCACTGTAGTAATTTCGTTTGTATTTGGTAAAAATTGTCCAAACTTTGACTAACTAGGCTCAAAATATTCGTCTCGTAAAGTACAACAAAACTGTGCAATTAGCTTTTGATTTCATCTACATTTAGTACTTCATGCATTTACCGACATTTTGATGTGATAGGGAATAGGAATTTTGCATAGTGGAATTTGGGGGAGAATTGAGGTAGCTAAACAAGGCCTAGTGATTTTCAGGCCCTCTGTGTAGAGGAGTACGAAGTGTACAGCATTCTGCTACCATCGCTCGCTTTCTTTTTCTCTAATAATAGGGCCATGCAGGGTTAAATAACAAGTGCCGGCTGTACTGCGCTGCAGCCTTGCAGGAGTATGCACAGTGCCTGCCGGCTGCCGGAACTGTGTGCGTGGATTTTGAGTTTAATCTTGGTCATCTCTATATCAGATCAGGAGACTGGGGCCTTGTTTAGATTTTCAAATTGGGACCAGAAACACTGTAGGAGAAGACCCGTAGCATTTCATTTGTATTTGAGAAAAAATTGTCTAAACTTTGACTAATTAGGCTCAAAATGTTCGTCTCGCAAAGTATAACTAAACTGTATAATTAAATTTTAATTTTATTTTATCTATATTTAGTACTCTATGCATGTGTCAGCATTTTAATATGACGGGGAATATTTATTTTGCACAGTGGAATTTGACACCCAACTTGGGAACCTGGCTGGGCATGCCTGTATGGCACTAGTTTAACTGTTCATTAAGCCTAACAGTCCCAGATCACGTGTGGTGCGGAAGCGGAACTACTACAAGAGAACCCCACGAAGTGTCGAGGATCAATCGATACGCCCCAAGGTGCAGCTTCGGGAACAGAGAGGGGATGCCGGCAGAAGGCGTGCCCCGACCTTTGCGTTGCGTGCGTGCCTGCCGGCGCCTGCGCGCATGGATTTCGCTAGGGCCATACCGTGTCCCATCTTTGCGTGCACGCTCGCTCCAATTGTTGGCACTGGCACGCAATGAC
>DXKC01001503.1:0-19602 GCA_031170775.1 Cymbopogon citratus
CACAAAAATTGCTTTCAATATTTTCTTTATTTTTATTCAGTGTTGCACTTTGGAATCCCTGAACCTGGTTAGTGTAGGTTGCAAGTGTGTTGTTTTCTTGGTAGTGGTTTGTGTGGTGCCTTTTCAATTTCCTTTGTTAATGCGATGATACACTGCATATTTTAGAAAAACAACCCAAAATTGTCTTTCAAAATATCAATATATATGAATCTAAGTTACCAAATGAATGAACTAAACTGATGGAAGGAAATATTAAAAAAGAAATAGCTATTAGCCTTTATAACCTAGCTTCATTAGACATGAAGTTCAAATAAACTCAAGTACCTATAGGTTATATCTGCCGAAGTAGGCTTGAAGGACAGCAGTTTCTGATCGTATCCTTCAAGTTCAGACAGAGTCATGTGGTCAAAACAGGTCGCAAACAGTACCTTCATTAGGAAAAAGCAGGTATGTCAACATCAATACAAGAAAAAAAAAATCCGAGAAATCTTGCAACATAACTGTGAAAATAAACCTTGCAATTCCTTGCTCGGACTGACACATGGGACAGAACATCTGGCATATCAGGTGTAATTACACCAACTACTCCATCTGGTATTTCTTCCTCTCCCTTGACACTCTTTGCCACAAGGATGGTTGGTTTATCATAAGATTTGTTCTGGACAGCAAGCAACTCATCAACCACAATCACATAACCTGATACTTCAACCGGGCTTATAACCTGCCAACTGTTATCAGGAGCCAGATGTCAGGTGCAGAGTAATAGAATATATTATCAGATTTAATTTCTGTGGTTAACATAAAATTGTGGAGAGGGTCACTAGTACCACTTCTAGAATTATGTATTCATTTACCGGGGATACAATGTAAAAGAAGTTCAACAGCAATCATAGATTTTATATTTTACCTTCCAAGGTTAGCAACATTCCTTAGAACAGGATCAAATCGGTTCAGAAGAGCAGACAGAGTAGCAGCTGATCCACCACGTATAATTTCTTCTGTGAAGATATTAACCTGAAAAAATGATATGTATTATTAATTTCTTAACAAATGGAATATTAGGTTTGATTTCTATGTACTCACTGCCCATTGGTCTATGCTGAGTAACGAGCCAAGATATTCAGCTGAGGGCTGCATCATATTATGGTACTGTTCTCCCTTGCTCGCAAGGGCAAGTCTGATTCTGTCAAGAAATGCTTTAGCATAGAGAGCCCATTGGTTGTCTTTTTGCTTAGCCATTTCCATGGCTTGGTTCCATCCCTTCAGGAAAAGAAACATTTAGACAGCATCACCATTGTTAAGCATCACAAAATAGAATCACAAATAAGTTCAAACAAATATTTTTTTTCCAGATAGCAGAAATGCTATCGTAAAACAAGTGACACTTCTGTATGACTGTATCCATGTGATTCAAACAGTTGAAACTCTGACCATTCATGTGTTTAACGTGCTGAATAACAACAAAATGCTAAAGGCACACAAAAACCGAAATGTAAATTCATACTACTACAAAATTAATAGTTTACACTAAAATGTAGTATCAAAATATATAGGACAGAGTTCATACACTAATTGTTAATGACCATGCTGAGGCAAATAACATTTCCCTCTTATTTGCAGTGATCAAAGAGCGTGTTTTCATGCGCAAATTTTGGCATGATACTTATTTGAAGTATATCAAAATTATGAATAGTTTTCTAGAGATTTTGAAGAGAATATTTTTTTAAGAAAAGCACATGGTAAATAAACAATAAAAAGAAAACAACAAGAATGAAATTTGCAGTCTGTCTGATCGACATAAACAACTAGATTAAGACATGCTTGATTATTAATTCACAAAATAATGTAAACTCCACTATAAAATTCTTTGTATTTCTGGATAATAAAGAGTCGAAGTTTACCTTTAAGCAATACAGGATGTCTTCATTGTCATCAATTGAAAACGCAAGATTTTCAAGGACAAGACTGATGAAGTACATTATTTTCTGGCTTGAGAAAAACAGACATCATGAGATAATGCATTTGGATAAGATAAAAGCAACATGTGATATGGGAAAATGTGCATTTAATAATGTCTTCTAGAGCAATATTTGTGGTGACCAACCTCTGGGGCTGCATCATTGAGCTCCTCATATGACCTTTCAATTGCTGTCCTGAAGGTAGAATCAAGAGCAATGTCCAAAAATATAAGATCTTTCATGCGTTCAGGCGCATCAAGAAGCAAAGGGCGCAGTTCAACTCGAGCTTCCAATAGCCCCTATAAGTTAACAATTTGTTATCAATAACTGATCCACAAAACAACTACAAAAATGGGAGGACTAAAGAATTCAGTCAGTTATGGAGATCTAGTTGTTTGAATTGAGATAATAAATCCTAGAATCTGCTCTTTGTTTTATTACAAATCATGAACTTAGATCTATTATCACTGACCTCAAGAAGTGGTTCCGCTGATTTATCCTCAACATGGTCAAGCACAAATTCGAGCAACTCCTATACATGCAGTAAATGTCACAAATGTAGAAACTATGAAAATAACTGTTTTGAGAAAAGTTGAGGGATTTTTACAGGAAATCCAGATGGTAAACCCTTCACTGGATTGATCTGAACACCAACCATGAAACCTTCACCCTGCATCCAAAACGTTATTTCATTAGACATGAGCACAGGTATACAAAGCATTGTAGCAGAACAAACAGGGATAAGGATGACACCTCTGATTTGTATCCCATACAAGATGCTATAGCAGATTCAAGATCAGCACCAGAATGCACAGCCTAACAGAATGAGAAAAACAAAATAGCAATAGCATTAATCAAACATTATGTCAGGGAAATAACATTCAATCACAAGAAGATGAGTAAATGCAAATCTTCTTTTTTGTCACAAAAAAAGGTACAACATGACCAGTAATATCTACACACTAGACAAACGAGTAAACGGCCACTTCTAGTGATTAGGCTTAACTAAGCATAATCTAAGTTCTAATTGCACATCCATACTTCCTAGACGCCAGACTTGTGTTTCAATTAGGATTTAAATGGCATATAGACGATCCAGACACTCCACTAGGCAAACAATGATTTTTTTTTCTCAAATGCACAGAACTGTGCATCTTTATATATTATAGAGAGAGGAAAAAACTGCCCAACAGAAAAAACACACAACACCCTTAACCCATTAAGAAGTCAAGGGTATATACTATATACCCACCACCCTTAACCCAACAGGATGTCAAGAGCAGGCTGCAACAAAAGAACGGAAGACAAATCGCCTATTACTAAGGCAGACCGACCGACCCTTGGAGCTTTCGTGCTCCAGCCATACTCCACATCCTCATCTCTTCCTCAAAGTATTATCTAGCATCTCTGGGAGAAGGAGAGCACCATCAAAAACACATTTGCTACTCTGAATCCAAAGGGTCCAAGCACCCAAAATCACAACACTGTTAAACCCCTTTTTCCTTGTATTTCCTATATTCCGATTTGTCTCCCTCCACCAATCTGCAAATCTCAATTCATTGTATAGGGGTGCAACTCTTTCAAGACAAAGGCGTTCTAACAGTTTGTACCAGAACTGTCGAGCAAATACACAAGTAGACAGGATGTGCTGGACTGATTCTTCATCTTGGTCACATATTACACACTTGTCCTGGATGAGGGAGGCCTCTTTGTGTTGATCTATCTGCTGTCCAGCATTTATTTCGAATGGCAAGCCATAAGAAAATCTTGCATCAGCATTGGGAAGGCATCACATATATTCTCACTAGCTTGGTTGTCTTGGAGTGAACTAGAACTTAGGCCATAGGTATGGTCAAACAGAGGATGTGGCCCTAGACCACATCAGCATGGCTGCAACAGCAAGGTAGAAATCAAAGAGGGAGAAGGATTTGATTTAATTCTGCTTGCTTTATTCAAGAAAAGCAACCCCCTTTTATAGAGCAACGGTAGCATTAACTAATATCCTAATATAAACCAAACTGAAACAAACCCCTAACAAGCCTTATCTGATTCCTTCACTGACTTAATCATCAAGCAAAATAGCCAGCAGCTAACTGGTTGACCTAATCGGCGTGGCTAGATGAGGTAGGCTTCTTGTTGCACTGATTGTAGAAGCAGGATCACAATAACAAATGAAATCAAGACAGTACAGAGAATAGTAGATTGATTGAATTGCATACAAGACAGTACAACATATATAGGCAAGGATCGATGTAGGGTTTATAGAACACACCCAATCAACGGTGATCCTTGCCTAATGAGAGATCATCTACTATAACAGCAAGCCAGCCCAGCCATCAGGCGTGGGTGTCTGGGCCCAAGGCCCAAGGCCTAGTCTAACAATATACTCCCTCCGTTCCAAATTGTAAGACGTTTGATTTTTTTGACACGAAGTTTGACCACTCGTCTTATTCAAAAAATTTATGCAAACATAACCAAATTTAAGTTATTTTTGAAGAATGTATGTTAATAAAGCAAGACATAACAAAAGATATAATATTTTGCATAATTTTTTGAATAAGATGAGTGGTCAAACTTGGAGTAAAAAAATTCAAACGTCATACAATTTGGAACGGATTTTAGTAGTTTTTTTTAAAAAAAAATTGAATAAATGTATCTATCACTTATCAAACTGTTAAATTATTTGGAAGTTCTTACCTGATTTTAGAACTGTGTTTGACTCTTTTCCAATAAGAAAATGTATAAAGACAAAGATATGGAAGTCTTTTTTACATTCAAATTGGTCAAAATCAGGAGGTTTAACTGGAGATTCAAGGATAAACTGTTATATGGATAAGGAAAAAATGAGGAGACTCAAGGGCAAGTTCATACAGTAATGGGCATACCAGGGTTTTTTACCATTGTCAAAGCTAGAAATATTACTATTGAAAGCACTGGACAGAACAGCATATACCCTTAGCAGAAAAAGGCAACACTAGTATACAATTTGTCTGTATGTCTTTTGATCATTTTTTTCTGAATTGATAGCACAATATGTGTTTTCATATGTTGTCTTTGAAAAACTATATTCCATTTCAAACATAAGGCACAATTGTTCCCCTACCTTTTATTATCCATATTAGCTGTGTCACATACCTTTAGGCTTCTCATGTAATTTCCCAGGTCACGGAGCAAACCCTCCTTCTGTTCACTTCTGAAATTTGGTTCTGAATGAATAGCACGATCATAGCTCAAGAGACGCTCTTTGGTTATGCCATTTTTGTTCAAGGTGTCCCAGTAAACGCTTATATCAAAATTACTCTTGATATAATCAATTAATCCCTATCCAAGGAGAGATAGAACCATCAAAACCTCAAAGCCTAAATGTTTGCAGTATTAATAATTCTAAGCATCAAATACCTGGCATATCACTACATCATCTGGGCTTGTATTGTTGTGCAATTTCTGGTGCCATTCTTCCATCATTCCACCTTTGCAGTCATTATTTCTCTGTAACACACCAAGCATTTTATTGTTGACAATGTCTTATGTATTGGATGAGCACTACCAACTACTTAATTCAGCAAAAAAAATGAACTAAAATAACTGTATATTCACCATGGACCATCAGTTTTACCTGTATTACTAATATCTCATCACGAATGCGTTGACCGACATCACCTTCACCTCCACGACCAACAGCAGCCATTATCATTCTTAGTATCTCTCTGTACTGAGGATAAGTTTTGTACATATTCTCAAGATCATCTGTAAATCTATCTTGTGCTTTGCTTATCTCACTGCATGGTTATTGAACACTATGAGATGACATACAATATGCAAATGAGTTATGTTTTGTTTGTATCCATACACTATTCTACAACTATTAATTGTATTCTATTATGTTATTAATGATGACCAACAGTGTTAGGTTCACATGTCAAAAGAAAAGGACAATTTCTGATTCTTTTTAAACAGAGTAAAAGTTTGCTGAATAATAAATAATAAAGAACATGTATATACCGTGGCTTCACATTATAGTTATTATTCCATGTTAGTTGCCTGGTAGCCATGAATCTAATCCAAACAAAGAGTCCAACAACACCCAACAGTCCAGCATCTCTGGCTTGGTCAGCTAGATCTGCTGCAATGTTGAATCTGTCAAAGAAAGAAGTAGTTTAGGAGAACTTTCCATGTAAAAGGCAGTCATATTGTTATGGATATTTTAGTGCCTGACCTGTGCATAAGAGATCGCTGGGCATCTTCCTCCAGATCTGCTATTCTCTCCAGCAACGCCTTAGCAGTACCCTTACCAGCATCACCATTATCCTTTAACTAAGAACAGATTGGAGCTTTTTACAAGTAATAGACTGTAAAACAGTCAAAGCAGAAGAAGCAGTATGAAGTTTGCAAGGTAAAGTGGACAAAAGCAATTACCTTAATATTTCTGGCATCAGAGGTGCTGAAATCTAGGAAAAAATCAGAACCGTTATTTTTTATCCATGTTTCACCAGACCGAAGAACAAATGGCATTCCGTTGTATCCTCCATCATCAAGCTCTATCTCAACAACCTGGACAATAAGAACCTTGAGATGGCAAGGCTAATATAAAGAGGCAATTGTAACAAGTTGACAATGTAAGTTCCACCTGGTAATGCAAACCATCCAATTCAGATTTAGCAAATTCAGTTTCACACGCCTTGTCTAGCAATTTGGAACCAGATGGCAAAATATTTGAAGGAGGTGCCTGCACAGTTAAATAACACCACATTGGCACTGATAACAGCGTTTAATACAGCTGCTTCCAGCTTTAAAAATGGAAAATATTTTGGAGTTTTACCTTCCATTCTCCAGCCTGTTTTGCCAAAGACCAGTGAAGAATAAGTGGCTCTGTATGGTTTGTTGCCAAGTGAACTTCTGTTTTATTTTGAACTTTGGTAGAAATTGCCTTAAGAAGAGAGAAGCTTAATTAGCCTGGTGGAAGTAAGGGCGAGAAATGCAAAGAATCTGTCAAGGATCCTAACCAGTATCTCTTTATCACCGAACTTGAAGAGCTTTCTGCTTAGAACTTCACAGCCATCCTTCTCAAGTAAAGACTTGGTGAAGAGATCAAGAACAGTTGGTTGTTTTAGTGCAACCTCTACTTTCTCTCTCATAACTGTATGCTTATGTTTACTGAGAAATTGCATGATATCCCTCTTTTTGCGCTGAATCCTTTCTACAGAGAAGTACTTCTTGTTCTTCAGCTGCTTGGAAACTTTACTCTCAATGTTTCCTTTCAAAATTTTCTGCCTCAACTGATCAATAGAGATTCCCTTGTCCAGCTCAGAATGGAGTTCCTTCCTTGCTTCCTCAAATTCTACCTGGCAAATTGTGAAATAAGAACCTCCATGAAGCACTAAGCCAACAAGCTATTTTACAATGTTGAATCAATGTATTACCAGTTGCTTCTCAGGAGAATAATTTGGCTTGCCCGCTTTCTCCCACCTTATATAAGACTGCACCTGTACAAGGTCCTCTGGAAGTTTATCAACAGGCATTCGAGATGCAGGAGATTTACATTCATCTGACTCAGGTGCTTCAGGTGCTTTTGTCAATTTAGCTCGAATCTTCTCTAGGGAAACACCTCTATTTAATTCCTCTATTAACTCAGCTCGTGCAGCTTCATACTCCTCCTGGAGAAAAATGCAACAGCTACCTATTTTTTGTTAACTAATAACTTGGTGCATCAAGTTCCTTCCAGATGGAAGGTGGAATGTTTAGTACTAAAAGCTTGCCTTTTCTTGCTCTGGTGTGTAAGACTGCTTTCCCTTTCTTTCCCACCGAAGGTAAGCTTGGATCTGCACAAGATCCTCTGGCACCAAGGTAGAAGTAGCAGAAGAGGAGGCACCAGATGCACCATTACCCTGATGGCGGCTTGACTGGAGCTGAATCTGAAAATTCTGGCCATTGTTTTTAAACCTGTCCAAAGTAGAGTTGATATCTTGTGCATTAAAAAAAATTAATGTAACTGTGCATTCAAATAAACAGCAGTGATACACAGGAATCCAAACAGCATCATTACCATTTGTTCTGTGTCTCGTCAAAGATGAGGAACTCAACAGCTTGCACTGCAGGATCATCTATCTCAATTCTCAGAGTAGAGTTATCACCTGACTGCACAGTTATGGACATTAGTAACTCCTGTTCCGTGGTAGCACAAAGATCCTTGATACAAGACGACTGACCTTCACAAAAGGCGTCCTAAGAGCCCTGTTCTTATAAACTGTTGTTCCATCAGGTTGCCTGGACGGGAGGATCCAATCCCTGCAGCCAAGTAGCTCAACTATATCAAATTCAATCTAAAAGAAAGTGCAACAAATGGCATAAGAGCGTGTGTGACTCATAATATATTCTGTCGTCAAAAGCGGCAATAGAGGCAGTGCCTCTCACCTCTTGTCCGGGCGAAGGACTCCCCAATGCAGAATCAGGGAACCGCTTGTCTTGGTCACCTCCAGGCCGATCACAGACACCAAACCCTGCGGCGCTGGGTTCACTGCAACCTGTTCCCACACAAAGCCCAAACAATGTTATACATAGAGATAAATTCGTAGCAAATTGTGAATGAACCTGGAATCCCACGGTCGCACCTGGAGCTCGGAGTTGGAATCCAGCGTGAACTTTCCGACAAGCTGCGATAAGAGCAACGGAAAGAAAGGAAAATCAAGCAGGCAAATTGCCGAACAGTGGGAGCGCATTAGCCGATGATGGCCGAATGCAGCGGGGAAAGATAGAACAGAGAAAGAGGTGCTTACGTCGGGAGACGCGCGGTCGGCGGACGTGGCGACGGCGCGGGGCACGACGACGGGGCCGCGGCGGGAGGCAGTGAGCGTGGTGGGGCGGCGCTGGCCCCCGCTGCGTCGGAGGGACGCCGACTGCTGCTGCCGCTTCGCTGGCAAGGAGGCCGCGGGCCGTGCGCGGATCGCGAGCGCGCACCGCTCCGCCGCCGCTGCGGAAGCCGCGGCACGGAATCCGGTCATGGCACGAATCTCAACCGCTCGGACACTCTTGATATAATGATATCGACGTTGCAGCGTATCTCAGCCGCTGTTGCTCGGCTTGCTCGCTCGCTTCCTACACATACGAGAAGCAGAGATATTATTATCGCGAGCAAACGAACGAGTGGAAGCCAAGAAGACACCGCCAAGATCAAGCCAGCGCACGCACGCACGGACTGGGTATCAAGAAACCACGAACGCACGCACGCACGGACTGGGTATCAAATCGAGCCATCGCGCACTCACCGATGCTATATATGCTATATTAGCACTTAGCAGGATGGATGCATGGCTCCGACCTCCGAGAGAGCGAGCGAAGAGAAAAGAAGAGGATTGCCAAGGAAGCGAGAGGCCAAGCGGGGGCTGCGGAGGAAGAAGATGGAGTGGGAGGAGGAATGGGCGCGGGCGGGGCGGGCGTCAGCACAGCGTCTCGTTCCTCGCTTCTCTCTCCTCTGTCCCGTTCCCGAAGAGTGCGCACAGAGCGGCGTGGGTGGACGCGACGCCACGCGACGTGATTATCTTCTCGCTAGGAAGGCACGCAGAGAGAACCAAATTAATGCCAATTTCGCATCCTCTCCCTCCCTGTTTTACCATTTTCAGCGCACTGAAAAAAGTGGCACCGTCAACATCAATGGAAAGACATGCCAATCAGATATTTTTTCGGTGCCCCTAATTTTATCTAGGCTTCGGACAAGCACATGGCGACATGGCGACAAAATCTAACAAAATCTCGATATACCCTAGAATTCTTCGTACTCTAAATTGGTCCTCTATTTCGTCCCGGTCATCAAGATTCTCTCGTCTATACCACCTTCTTCCGCACTCGTTCATCCTCTATATCCCATACTCTATGGGTGTGTTTGGTTGCATTAAAAAACACTGGCCAGCCCAGAATGGACCAAATTTGTCTATCGGGTTCACTTCGCGCGGAGTTAGCCGGGCCAGATCCTAGCCCACCGTACCGAGTTAGCCAGGCCAGACTTGAACGGCCGAATCGGTCGTTCGAGTTGGGCCAGGCTTGCGCCAACTCCACCGCGCGCAAGGGGTTGGCCCCGGTTGCCCCCAGGCTGGCCATCGTATAAACGGCTCGCTCTCTCGCTTGGTCTCCTTCTCGATGTTCCGACGGCGGCGGCGACCTCCGTCGGCGTTGCTGGTAAGGCTAGAGATGAGCAATGGTTTGGCCACTCGAATCCTTCCCTCTCGCGCTCTCTCGTGTTCTTGATACAGGACATTTCGGTGATTTCATTCTATTTTCTAGCTGAGCTCTAGGTTGTGGTCGATGATGGTGTCAGATCTGGGTGGCGCACCATTAGGTGTCGCAACCGGTCCATCAATTTGGCTAGGGTTTCATTCATATGTTGTAGTAGCTTATCTTTTTGGTTCCCCAAACCCTAGTGAAGTAGCTGATGTCGGCAAATTCTTTCCTTTTCCATGGATTTGGGTGGCACACTTGTGGGACACAGCTGCTCCATGGATTTACGGTTTACATGTTCCTAATTGTTATTCCCCTAAACCCTAGTCAAGTTTCTGATGTTGGTAAATTCTATCCTTTTCCACGGATCTAGATGGCGCACCTTGTGGTGGCGCAGCTGATCCATGGATTTACGGTTTACATGTTCCTAATTCATGTTCCATTGCTTCTTTAGCGTCATGGGCCCTCAGAGTAGGCATCATCAGCTTATCCGTAGTGGCGCAGCCTTGGTTGCAGTGATCTCTGCATGGATGTGGATCAAGTTCAGGCGGATGATGACCTGTAGGGTTGGTATAACTTATGCACCTTTGTTGAGTGCTAGAGAGCAGGAGAGAAACAACAATCTCAATTACATCTACAACATTGATGATCGACGTTGTGTTGAGCTGCTTAGGATGAGGAGAGCCTCCTTCTTTCAGCTCTATGACCTGTTTCGCACAAGGGTCTTGCTCAGGGACAGCATCTACACCACCATTGAGGAACAAGTTGCAATGTTCCTTCTAGTGGTTGGCCATAACACCAGATTCAGAGTCCTCCCTACCCTCTTTAGGCGCTCGCTTGATACCATCAGCAAGTACTTCCATGAAGTCCTCTTTGCAGTGAGGGAATTAAGGAATGAGATGATTGTAGCACCTACATCTGCTGTTGCTGTGCACCCAAAAATACACAACAGCAGGAAATATTACCCATTTTCAAGGTTGGAAACTTTCACTGCACATTTAGTCCATTCTTCTATTTAGGGTGTCCTTGTTCATTCTGTTTCTTCTATCTTTAGGATCGTGTTGGTGCCATTGATTGGACTCATGTTGAGGCAAGAGTTCCAGCAAAGCACGAGCCAACTTTCATGGGAAGGAAGCACAACACCACCCAAAATGTCTTAGCAGCTGTAGATTTTGATCTTAGATTTAACTATGTCCTTGCTGGTTAGGAAGGAACAGCTCATGATGCAAGAATTCTAGCTGATGCTTTAGCAATGAATGATGGTCTTAGGGTCCCTCAAGGTACATGTTACTATTCCTAGGTTCTCCATCCAAACTCCATTAGTACCATCTTCCCAGTGCTAATTCCTGCCTCAATTCTTCATTTTTAGGCAAGTTTTTCCTTGGTGATGTTGGTTTTGCTGTTAGACCTGGTTTTCTTCCACCATATCGAGCCACAAGGTACCACCTTAAGGAGTTTAGTGTGAGAAGCCCTCAAAATGCTAGAGAGCTCTTCAATCTGAGGCACTTTGCTCTGAGGGTCACAGTGGAAAGGGGCTTTGGTTCTTTGAAGAGCATGTTTAGGATCCTTTACACCAAGCCTTTCCATACTTACTAGACCCAAGTCAAGCTAATGCTTGTCTGCCTGTTGTATCCTTCACAACTGGATCCTTAGGTTTAGCAATAATGAAGTCATCCCACTTGAGGAACACTAGGAGGCAAATCCTGTTAATCCTCATAGCCTACAAAACAATGAACTTGACAACCAAGCTTGGGTCGTAAAGAGAGATGAATAGGCCCAATAGATGTGGCAGATTAGGCATGGGGGTCACTAGATGAGCTAATCTGCCACATCTATTGAGGACCTTTGCATGATTAGGCATGGAGAGAATTCATCCAGCAGCCTGCGACCCCAACAGATGTGGCAGATTAGGCATGGGGGTCACAAGCCCAACAGATGTGGCAGATTAAGCCTCAACTTAGGTGTACAATGACCTGCGCAAGTGGCGTACCAAGTGGATCAATGTTTGTAGGCTTATGGATCTCAGTGGTGCTAACTAGGAAGAGGATCTTTGCATGATTACAATGGATCCTTCACACTGCAATCGACATGTCAAGGTAACTGCATTCTTCACACTATTATTTGCTGCATTGTTCACTGCATTTTTTCACTGCATTGTCAATTTCATTGTTCTGACCTTGTCCTTTGCAACATGTGTAGGACCACCCCAAGGACAAGGACTACCTGAACGTACCCATTGTCAACTTCAACTACATGCAGACTGTCTTTGGATCAAGTGTGGCCACAGGGAAGTTTGCCATGGGTTCTAATGAACCTTTTGGTGTACCTACTGATGTTGAAGTACTTGATGTTGATGATGATGCATCTCCTGCCAACAAGCAACAAGATGGGCCAAGCAACAAGGGGAAGCAGGAGATGAAAGAAGACAACAAAAACAACAAGAGAAAGAGGGTCCAGACTGAAGAAGATGCTGCTTTGATGGCTGGGATACTCAAGCTATCTGGGGACTGGGAGATGCTATCACTAGAGGGAACCACAATGAAGCTGCTCAAAGGACTTATGAGGCAGTGATGGCAGTTCCTCAGTTTGCCAGAGATGACTTGATGTTGTGCTTGAACTATATGATGTCTAACAAGGGGACAACTCTGGTGTTCACAAGGATGAAACCTGAAGATAAGGTGTTGTGTATCAACACTCACCTGGCTAAGGTTAGGACTCAGATGGCCTTCACCAGTAAGCAAAGTGGAAGAAAGGAGACAACAACTACAATTGTGGCAGTTTGACCCATTTTGACTATCCAGCTGTGGATGTAACTGTAGTTAACTTAGGTGTATCGTTCTGGGGAGATTATGATAGGTTGAAACTAACTGTAGTTTCCTATCATAGTTTATTACTGCATTTGTGTACTGTCAAACCTAAAAATGGTTACTACTGCGTAGTGCAATCGGTCCTCATTCATTATAATCTCTCCTACTGATTCATGAGTCCTTGCTATTGCAGTTTGAACCATGAAGTGGTATGTAGTGTTTGAGGGGCACCACCATTGTGTATATAAGTCATGGCCTGAGTGCCACATGGAGACATCAGGCTATCATGGTTGGTATTTCTTAACGTATGTAGAGAATCCACAAGGGTACGGAAGTACCGTTGTAGCCTTCATCGGAAGTATGTAGGGTATCGTATTTTTCATAGGGAACAGTGTTATTTCTCCTAGCTAGTTCGCCCAAGGAACAACACAAGGGTAGAGATAGAAAGGTTGTAGATATGGATTCCTATAGCCTTTAGGGTCTTAAGGATAGCATCGCAAAACTCCTACGTGCTTACTTCGGGCACCGGAGCGCACCTGGTCTGCCAGGCGATACCCGCCTGTAGCTCTACGCCACACCCGAACATAGGGGATTACAAAGGACGGACGGGACAAGGTCACACCTCGTCGCCTGCCCCTCAATCGGAGGTGCGAGGCAAACAAAGGTAGACTCTAACCTAGACACCACGCCTACATTAGTGACTACTACTCTAGAGTTGCGCAGGGTTATCCGTCTTCATTAGGGCCCTCTACTAGAGTATCCATCACGGGGATGGACGACGAACCTGTAAACAAGACAAGGTCAAGCTCAACCAAACAAAAGACCTTTATCAGACTAGAGGAAATATGAATACTCACTTAGCCAAGATCCCGTGAAGGAGCCAAGTAGAATATCCGTAGAGGTACAAGGTTGGGGGAGACGCCGACAAGTCCGGCACTTCCCTACTCCCATACTCATATCTCCTATCTAACTCTATAGCTAGCTACTAGGGTATAGCCCCTTTGGAGTGGTGCTCTGGCTCTCAGCTTGTGGTGTCTCTTCTCCCTTTGTGTGCTTATTAAATGAGAGGGGGAGGACCCCTCTATTTATAGGTGGGAGAGGGGCATCATCCTTGCTATATTCGTCTCCTAAATGCCCAAAACCAACCTCCCACATCGTCCAGATACAGTGAATGTGGAAACCGACCAACGCACTGCCCTCCTTGTGCATTGATGTAACCGCCATATGAAGTTGGGCCCGATCGGTGTGAGGAGTGGGTCAGCCAACCCACCTAGTCCGCTCGGACCATGGGTGGCTTGGTTGGGCCTCATCTTTTGCAGGTACGTGGGCCTCGTCATTAGCTTCGCATGGCCGGGTGGATCACTCAAAACGGACTTTGGATGAGAAAGTTATGCCCGTTTTATTGGACCCTGCTCATGCAGCCCGAAATGTAGTCGGACTAGGTTTTGGGCCTCCACTTGTTGGGTTCATGTTGGGTATTTGTATGCACGGTTGGAGGTCTATATTCTCTGGTAAGTGGGATTTTCTCATTCTTCTTCTTGCTTTGCTTTTGGTCCAAAATAGATTCTTGTTTATCTTATTCTTTTCTCCACTTTGGATTCACTTTAGGTATGTTTTCATGTTTGTCCTGTAAAACAAGTGAAACACCAAAACTCATAGAAATCATTAGCATAAGGCCCTATTAACTAAGTTTGGTGTGCCTTTTATATTCTAATTGGCGGTATAAATGTGAGTTAAGGACCGCCAATAAACTCCCCCACACTTAGCCCTTTGCCCATCCTCGAGTAAAGTTTTAGGACTAAGATGGGTCATCTCCTTGATACATAACCAGCATACAAGATATTCCAAGCTTCACCTGCACTTGTGAACTTTTGGATTGTCTACCACATCATCTTTGGTAATTGAATAATGGAACAACATGGATTCAAATCCCCTTGCATCAGTTAGCTTAGAAACTTAGGTTTTCATAAGATATTTAAAAAAAAGATAGCCTTACTCCTCAGATGATACTCTTAAGTCGCTCATATATGTGTCTGGTTCCTTACCAAGGCATTTTGAAATTGCCTTCTTCTCATAACCTACTACTAAGGTTTTTGAGTGGAGCTTTGGGTATATGAAAGTGGGCATACTTGCATCACATATATTGTTAAGTCAAAAACGAACCTCATGGAGATACAAGTCATACACTTCGATTGAGATGTGCAAGTGTGTGGAATGGAAAATGTTTCCTAATTCTAATATTTTTATTTTTTCTACTCCATGCATCATGACTCTCTTTATTGCTGGATGGATGATTTTTGGGAGAGTATGGGCTATACAGAGATTTTTTTGAATAGGGATTTTAAAGTTCCCGTTGATTTTATTGGATTATTTTTTTCATGCCCCTTGGCATGAATGATTTTTTCTTTCTTGTTTTTTTCTCATGCTCCTTCGCATGGATTTTTTGAAGCAATGACCATATCTCTCCTTCTAGCAATGACAACTTTGAATGGAGAGATGTCATGATGGAATACGAGGAGTAATTATATAGTGGATAACGAATGCGCGACTCTCTCGGTAAGATTTGGCATTTTTATTTGGTGGAAGAGTGCGCAACTCTCATGGTAAGAGTTGATATTTTTTGGTGGACGAAAGGGTGCATGATGTCCAGAGCTCTTAGTGCAAGAGTCGGCATTTACTGTGGGTGCATGTGAATCTTAATCATGGGTGCATGACCATAATCTCACATAGTTCATAATAATTTGACCTAACTCAATGATCCGACAAGCAGTATATGACTAAAGGTTTTGCATAAATGAATCATATCATATGGCCTTGGTAGAAAATTCTTTATCATTGAGGAGCATGCTATTGCATTTTGCTTTTGTAAAATAAATCTCATTTCCTTCATAAAAAATGCAAGGTTCAAATCATCCAGCTATATCACATACTCTAATTACTTAGATAACATGGTCCCTATGATAGTTGTTCACAAATTATAGGAATATTGGTGAGGAATAAGGAGTATGCAAATTTTATCAAAGGATAGCATGGAGATGTTGTGCCAAAAAATTGTATTTTTAATTTAATAATTTTTAAACTTCAAAACTTTAGGAGATGTGAGGTTAGAGTTGCACAAACCATCATTGGAGATGAAGGAGTTATGTGAATCAAAGAGTGGTTTGGTCGAACCCGAGGTTCAACCATTCTTCTCTTGAACTTGCTTGATGGATCACCGATGTTGTGCAATGTGTTGGGGAGATCTCAAATTTGTTTTAGTTATGCTTGGGAGATCTCCCCCACACTTATTCTTGTACCTGCTTTATTTTAACAAAGAAAAGAAAACAAGAGGAACAAGAACAAGCAAAGGCTCTACCTGTTGGAATACTAGAGAGCCAAAGTTTTATTATTTAGATTATTATTATTTAATTTGTTTTTACTATTGATTTTGCTATTTATTTTATTTTACCATTATTTTTTAAAAAAATTGTTCAACCAACTTTTTATTAAAACTCATGAAGGTTAAGATAAATATGCAATGCATTTCCAACCTTGATTTTATCTCCATCATGAATTACTTCTATTGTATATGACATCAACTCGAGGTTCATTAGTCAACTTTCAACACCATATCAAATCATGATTAAAGGACGCCATATTAACCTAAGCACCATGGTTAATTTAAAAGGCCTATAGACTTGCGTCCATATAAATGCACCCAAACCCAGAGCATTACATCATAAATGTTAGAAGCATGATTTATATTTTCATGGAGACAAAAGTGAGTGAAGATGTTAGTGAACATTTATTTACCTTTGCATACCTGAGTGTAGTTACTAATAGCTTATGCAGATTGAAATTTTTAACTGCCACCATGGTGCCTTGGATTTCTGCTCAGTGTGTGTACCAAGGCTAGGCCGCACACGTAGCTAGTGTGCATGGACCATGGGCCTTGGTAGTAGCAAAGGTTTGGAGGCAGGCCCTACTTGCTTGTGGAAGCAATGTTCGGTGGAGTAAGGCAGTCCATTGATGTTTATCTCTATATGTATGGGGCTTGCCTGCTCCTTATATCCCCTCCCATTTTTATTATCTCTCTCCTCTTTTTTATACTCTTTTCTATTCTCTCTTCTCTCTATGTTTTAATTTATTTTATTTTTTTTACTTTCCTTCTCTCTCCTTTTTTTATTCAGCAAGGCAAAACTGTCATCAACTTTTATTCACTACTTTTTTTTTCAAATGTCTCTTGGTGTGTATGGAATTTGGGATTCTCACCATCCTCCCCCACACTGAGTGTCGGTGTTTGGTCCCGCGGAGCCTAACCAACTAGTAAATTATTGCTACGTGACCCAAATCCGGATGGCTGTGCAAGAACACACGGGGTTTATCCTGGTTCGGACAAGAGAAGGCCCTTCGTCCAGCGGAGAAGAGAGAGTTGTGTATTGCCTTACACTGAAGTGCTTGTATAGGGGTTACAAGCATTGGGATTGTAACATCCTCGATGTTACTAAGCAATTAAAATTATAATGATGTCATCATATGCATGCAAAGCAACATTAAAAGTTAATTTGGAGTGCATTTATTAAATAATATTTTATATATAGGTTGATTGTGTTTTAGTCAAATAGGTGTGTTATGACTCAATTATGCTTTGGAGTGATTAATGTGATCCATGTTGAGTGTATTGTAAATTGAAAATTAAAAATAAGTTTGAATTATAAAAGCGAGAGCTTTAAAATCCTATTTTCCTATTCATCCCCTTTTCTATAATTCAAAATCTAAGAATAATTTGACTATGGTTCAAAAAGCAACTTTCTTGCTCTTATTGAGATGAACAAACTTGGTATTTAAAGTTTTCAAGTTTCTATATAAAATTTAAAATTATTTTAAATTGATTCAAATCTTAAATGTCATATTTCCTTCAAATTTCAAAAATGGAGGCAAAATTTTAAAATGGTTTCTATACCAAAAGTGAAGATCTTGAAAAGTTAGGAAAACTTTGTATTTGGAGATTTTCATGTTCTTATATAAATTTGGGAGTAATTCTAAAGGGGCAAATTAGGGTTTTATCCCATTTTCAAATTCAAACTTGCATTTCAAAAACTAAATAGAATTTTGGTATACTTCTTTAAGCAAAGTTGTTCATCTCATTAAAAGGAACAACTTTTATTTTTAGAGATTTTCAAGTTGTTATATAAAATCTGGAGTAATTTGAATTTGAAAAGCAGTTTGTAATTTGGAGGAACAGTACCTAACCTATCCCCTACCGCCATCACCGGCTTTGCTCGTCACGCCGCCAGCCATCCAGTTGCCTCCCAAAGCCGCCTGAGCTCCCTCCAGCTCGCCTGGACGATCGCAGGCCACTGCTGGAGCCTCCCAATTTGTTGGTTTTGGCTATAAAGCTTCGGTCGTCTGTCACCGTCGCCGTTTTCTTCTTCCCGCCGCCACCGTCGACCTTCACCCGCCGACGAATTTCACCGCCGTCACTTAACCTCCGTCCATCTCCTCCTGTAACAAGCTTCGTTTCTCCCTTGCGGTCCATTTGAGCTCGCTCGCGTACTTTCTTGCCCACCACAGCCACCGAGCGGCCTTATCTTCTCCGCAGCCGGCGAAGCGCCGCCGCCATTTCCGCCGCCGTCAATCTTCCATCTCCGAGTCTCCTCCGACCCGATTAGCATGAGCACTGCGCTCTGGGTGAGCCTCTGGAGCCTTTCATGCCATTATTTTTCCGTCTTAAGTGCTGTGGTCGCCGGAATTCCTCCGCCGGCGAGGTGTTGCCCTGCCGCGCCGCCGCGCGCCGGTCTGGGCTCATCTGTCTTGCATTTTCTATCAATTAAGTGGTGCAATAGGTTCGCTGGAGGATGTAGTACATGTTGGTGTTCTTGTTTTTGTCGGGCAAGCTTTGGCGAGCTCGCGTCGCAGCGCCGCCGCGCCGTCGGCCCGCCATGGCCGCCGACGAGCTCGTTGCAGTGCCTATCTCGGTCGTGTAGCCCGCCTGGGAGGTGCGCGAGGTCATGGCGGTCATGATGGATCCAATCTCGGCGCTAGAAACCTCGCCAGCCGGCCATCGGGCGTCGTCATGGGCCGAAAGCCCAGTTTGTTGGGCTGGCCTGTTGGGCTCGGCCCATCAGCACAGTTTCATTTTTCATTTTCCAGAAAATGTATAAATGCTTATTTCTTTGATAATTCATAAAAAATAATTAATGGTCCAAATATTATAAAAATTTTTGTGTAGCCTTTTCATGAGATGTAGTTTACATGAAAATTTTAAAATTTAAGTACTTTTTGTAGTAGATAAAATTACATTCTTTAATTGAAAAATGGAACTTCTATGATTTATTTAGGCCAAAATAATTATCCAAAAATCATGAAATTTGTTTTGCCTCTATCTTATGCTATGATGAATCTTCACAAAAATTTTGGGCTTAATTTGAAGAAGTTGATTTATTTCATGGTTTATACTTAATTAATTAATTAGTTAATTAATCAAGAGTAAAATACACTGGCGGTCCTTTAACTTGTCTGCCTGTGCCACTTTGGTCCATAAACTTGCAAACGTGAAAAAGTGGCCCCTGAACTTGTCAGCCTGTGCCATTTTAGTCCATGAACTTGTCAGCCTATGCCACTTTAGTCCATAAACTTGCAAACGTGAA
>DXKC01001505.1:0-13266 GCA_031170775.1 Cymbopogon citratus
CTAGCCGCCGGGGAGCGGCGGAAGAGGTCCCTTGCCGAGAAGGCGGAGAGGACGGCCATCCCCGCGGCGGCGAGCAGGCTGCAGACCATGCCGGCGGCGGCCTGCTCGCAGAAGCGCGTGTAGATGTTGCAGAGCTTGCTCCACTGCAGCGCCTCCACGCCCAGCAGCCCCACGAAGCACGCCTGCAGCGCCGCCACCGCCGTCGCGAACACCATGTACGCGCTTCCCTGCAACCACCACCCAGCAAATAGATGATCAAAAAAAAAAACACCGTCACAGTTAATGAAAAACAAAAACTGAAGAGCAAAAAAAAAAAAAACACACACAGTAATACAGTAGCAGTAACTGTCATTGTAAGAGTTAGCTGGGGCTGCTATCTTTATTTGTCCCGGCAGCTCAAAGCTCCTGCACCCAAAATGCAGTTGCCAGTTGCAACTGCACGAGTGAGTGACTGAGTGACGAGTGAACACGGCTACCTGTCTGGTGACGAGTGAACACGGCTACCTGTCTGGTCCCGTCTCCCACTAGGCTGGAATTGGAAACACACACGACGGGTACGTGCAGCGCGGCAGGTCCATTCGCGCGTGCACGAGCACGACAGGCACATACGCTGTTTTGCCAAGCTGCCAAGAACCAGACAGAGCATCTTCTGATGGAGCAAGCAGAGCTAGTCTGGCTACTAGCTAGGTGAGAGCGACGGGTTTAAATGGAAACGGTTGGGGCACGGCGCAGCGCGATCTGCACCGGTGCCCGGCGAAATCGAGAGCTAGCGCTAGCTAGCCAAGAGCAAAAGCGTGTACCTTGTCGAGGAGGAAGGTGGCGCACGCGATCCATCTCCCGCTGATGGTGCTGGCGGCGGCGAGGCGGTCCGTGCAGAGGCACCGCGCGAGCTGGGCGGCGTGGTACGCCGACGCGGCCGCGGCCGCCACGATCAGCACCCTGGCAGGGAAGGCAGGCACAGGCAAGAACGACATGTCACTGCCACGTGCTCCGGCGATCGTGCAAGCGAGGTGATGAGCAGAGAGGAGATGGAGTGCGTACGTACCAGAGGGCCTGCACGTCCTTGGGGACGGCCTTCCTCTGGACGAAGAGCACGGTCTTGGTCTGCGCGCTGAACCCCAGCAGCGCCCCCGCCGCCGACATCGCCGCGCACGCCGCACGCAGGAGCCGCTCCGTCCTCACCGACCACGAAAGCGGCGGCTGCCCCGCTGCCATGTCGCTCCTCGCTCGACGCCTCGATCGATCGGCGCACCTCGAATCCCTCCTCCTCCTCTGCTTGTGTGTAGCTTCGGCTTCCTCTTGTTTTCCTCGGCGCAACACGAGAGGCCAGACACCCTCTCTTCTTATAGATGCTAAGATACACGACGTGGGCACGCACGTCCGCGCCGCGCACCGGTGTGTAACGTGTGTCCAGCTTCCCCCGGCGTTGGATCAGCTTACCGGGCGGACCCATATATACGATCGAATCAAACAGTATTATAGTATTTTTCTGTCACAACGAAACAGTACCAGCCACGTGCCCACGTAGCCGAACATATGTATACGTGAGCACGAGCGGCAGCAAGCTTCCAGTACGTAGTAGTAGTATTTTGTTTTGCCAACTGGTGATGGTTCATGCTACTGGTTTAAGTTTGACCTCACTAATGCGTCGTCATTACTGAAGAACATCAAGACCTGCCGATCGAGTTGCTCCAAAATAGAGTACCACAATGGCGTACATATGTCCAGCAACACTAGTCCTTTCTTAGCAGTTAGGAGACGGCTACATGCATCTGCGGACTTTTTAAGGCGAAGTTTTACATCAAATAGTCATATACAATGTGTTCTTAAGTACTAGTATAAATCCGCGATTCCAAACAGAATTCACTTTCTGTTCATCCGGAATCAAATGTCTTTTTTCTCAGAAGGAATACATAAAATATTTGCCAATAGTATGCTTTAAATTATTTTCCCCATTCATGAGTAGTATAAGTATTATTGTGACACTGTCTATCGAAAATGAATTATTGGCCGTGTTGATTGGGAGTGTAAGCATGTCGTGTAGGGCAATGGAACCGTCAGAATTCAGTACTACAAATATTAATGGCCACGCAGTTCCTCACATTAATCACAGAACGGGACATTTAATATTTATTTATAAAAAGGAAAAACAGAACGAGACTCGCCATAGCTACATGTTCAGCTTTTTGAGCCTTCATCAATCTGCGTCGAACCCTCAACGACCTGGAAACTGGAATGCGACAGGCTACTGTCTTCAGTTCTTCGCTCCTATGTATTTCATTTCATTTGCAGCAGCTAACCAAAAATTACAAACTTAAGTTTGTCGATTCGACGAGTCCATCTCTTGGATTTATTGATCTGCTGAATTTTTTTCGAGACATTTGATCGTTTCGCAGCTGGCTTTTCCAGGTACTCCATATTTTGCAATCATGATCATGAGTGTCCGGTTTTGTTCCTCATTACAGTATGTGCGAATGAGAAACATGCAATAAAACAAATGGAATTTCGGAATTGAAATGGGTAGTCAGATGAATGAAAACTGATCCTGAAAAATCTGGTCTGGACGCCGTCGCAGTTCCGTCGATGGGTCCTTAAGTACACTTTGTAATCCTGCGAGTACATTAAAAAGATCACTGTTGGAAACTAATTGTGAAAGATCAAGAGCAGATGCGTGCTGCTAACGATGCCGGTTGACTCCATCCAGTGACAGGTCTACCAATCCAAGTGTTCCGGGTTTCCCTTTCATTTCAGTAGAAAAGTGCAGTGTCCTTCGAACCCTGCAACAGATCATTTAAAAAAAAAAAGAGAGATGGCAGGAGCTTTACCTTCAATAGATTCTAATGTGGCTCAGTTAATGACTCACCGGGGGAATGGTTGCAAAGATGGCCGGTAGGATAGGGCAAAATGAGCAATCTAGGAATTATTTGCTGATATCCAAGGCAACCAAAAAAAACAAAACAAAAAAACCTGGTCTCATATGAAATTCATGAATGTTACCAGCAAGGGAGTTCTGCAAAAGACACTTCAAAAAGCAATGCACCAACATACACACTTTAATCTTTGGATTGATTCGCACTGACAGTATTCTGCACCAGAAGAGCTACGAAAAAGGGGGTACACAAGCATAGTCATCTGTCAAACTTAGCAGAGCTATGTTACACAACTAACACAAGCAAACAAGGTGAATTCTGTACAAGATAGCAGAACTAGTCATTGTACATTTCAGAAACTTGTTTCAACAGTAACAGGACGGTATAGGGGGCAGAGAACTACTAGTAATTTACAACGCAACCTCGACCATTGTAAAGCCACGATGTTAATCCTCCAGCTCGACCAGCTGTGCCCTTCTCTCGGCAGCTTTCTTCCTGACGAAAATTCCCCACCTCATTGCAGCCTTGATCTTGAGCCAGCCAACAACAGCTTTGCCAGATGAATGGCTACGCTCAGTTTCGAACCCGAGGTTTGGTAAGGGAGAGGGCATGTAGGACTGGAAGTTGAACGTGTCGTCTGACAAACTGCCAGAAGCTCCACCCATACTGAAGACCCTCAGCAGCTGCTGCATGTCCTCGCTCTCAAGCATCTGGTGACTCTTCACGCGAATGTCTTCAGTGAAGTCATCAGCATACTGACTGTCACGGTTTCTGGGCCAATCACCATATCCCATGTTTGCTGGCTGAATTGCCTGGCCTTGAGAAATTACTTGCTGCAACTGGCCCGGTTCCAGACCCATGGCATCATTTGCAGACCCTGTCAGCATGTTAGGTGGTAAGAACGAAAATGTGTCATCATATGGTGGCTGGACAATGGCAGATTGGACATTGGTGGATGAACTCTGGAGTTGAGATGGATGTGTTGCTGATTGGTCAACACCATACCCTACGGAATCAGTTCCACCTGAAAGAAATTAAAGCACGGCATTCAAATTCCAAAGGCTCATTATAATGAAGTAACATATTTGCATGTTTTAGAACACCGTATCAAATTAAATATCCATGTGGACGTACTTATAACAACAATTAGGGTTTCCAGTTTAACATAAGCTACAGGCTGAAACAGCCAAGCAAATAGAACACTTGTAATTGTATCTAAGCCTCAGATGCTGCTCACCTGATGGTGATGGCCCTGGCATGCTCGTCGAGGAAAGGTGTTGTTGATATGAAGTCAGACCACTCGCAGGAGCATGTGTCTCAGCTTGACTCGTGGATGCAGCCTTTTTCTTTGGTTTAGGGTTCAAAAGACCCTTGCCGTCATATTCAATGACATACATCCAGTTATCATACGCTTTCTTTACCAATGCATCAGCAAACAGCTGTAAAGAACAATAAAGTTCTAACTAGTGGCGTTTTTTTTAGAGAAAAATATAACTGAGTAATGAAAGAGAACTATTTCAATTGAGTAGGCAATTACTACAAGCTCATACATTTCAAGACCAGCTGCATGGCTGCCTCTACAGAAGGCCATAAGAGCTCTGACACATTTGAGTAAAGTAGTCATAATTCATAAAGTTCTAAATATTTGATGATATCTTCCATGCAGATGACATCGAAGTTCTGGACAGTGGACACTTGAAAAACACATTTTCAACCCCATCATCCTTGTGTAGAATGGAATGTAAAGAAATCTAGACTGTAGCTCATTGCAACATAACTCATGTCTGAACTGCAATTCATTAAGAGTTCAAAGCTCCACAGCTTGACAATTCTGCTACCCAACTTGCACGAGAACGATCAGAAAAATATCGTCTCATATAGTTTTCAAAGAACAACATCAGTATGCAATTTAGTTTTATCTTGGAAGACAACTTAAAATTATGTAATGTCACTCAATATCCTGAATATATGCTAAGTCGATGACAGTACTAACCTTTTGGCTATCATCAAGACTCTCGGATGAATAGAACTGCTCGCCAGAAATTAACCCACAGAATGCATAGATGTTGTTGAAAATAGCACCAATACTTCTACTTTCATCAGAATAGTATATGTAATACTTTCCACTTAAGACGCAAGTCTTTGCATGTTCCACAAGGGCTTCCCACATTTTGTTCGACATACCGCTTCCAAGTATCTATCACAGAACAGCATTAATAGTCATAAATAAACTGAAACACATAAAATGAAAGTATAATAATTGCGAAGTTAATACTAAACCCACACATGAACTTACACTGCGCAATTTCTGTGGGTCCCGAACCACGAGCCTAAGGAAATCCTCAACTGTAGATATTCCAGATTTGTTCAGCCTCTTATGGAATGACCCATCCTTCCCTATTTTTTCCAACCTCCAGACCTCATCTTTCAGTGTAGGTGGATAGTGCTTCTTGTACACTACATAAATAGTTTAGATATATGTCAAGTAGAAATACACAGATAATTTTTTGGTACCTCATCTTTCAGTGTAGGTGGATAGTGCTGCTTGTACACTAGATAAATGAAATTGAAATAATTTAGATATATGTCAAGTAGAAATACACAGATAATTTTTTGGGACTTACATTCTCCTCTATGGTCCTTAACCATAAAGGCTTCAGTTTTTGCCTCACGAATGCGAACACCCTCACAAAATCCTGAGGCAATCTTCAAGCCAAGCCTGAATTTCCTACTCCTTATCCAGCTAGAGTTATCTGTGAACGTAAGCTCCCCAATTGTCCCGACACCTTCTTTCAGTGTGACTTGTAGATCACCGGTTAAAATAGGACGCTTTCCCTCACGCTCCTTCACAACATGACTGTCAAACTCTTCCCCTGTCCAGCCCTCCTCATCTTCATTGTTGAAATCACCTTCTAGAACAACAATGTCGAGTTTGGCAGATGACTCTGGTCCAGAGGATACAACACCACCAGTGCCAGCATCAAGCAAAACAACATGAATTGCAGCTCCCTGCTCCCCTTCAACTTTTCCTCCAGTAAAAAGGGGAAGTGACAGCCTTGTCCGGAATTGGAGTTGCAGAGTTCTTCCATCTGGACCTTCAATTCGCTTTGGAGAAGACCTGTTATAATTAAAAGGGGCGGGGAAAATCATTAGGATCAACATGCTTCCTTATTTGGATTACAAGCTACCCAGAATGGTAAGCGAAGGAAAATGCTTGATTCTTAAATAGGCTCCGTGAATAGGTCATTGATGAAGCAACTATTGACACTCACTACTACAGTGTTGAATTGAGTAAGAAAAAGGATATTTTGTGAATTTACAAGCGTACCTTCCACCAATTGTTGCAGGGCCAAGTCTGACCAGTGCGCGCTCCACTTCTTCACTGACCTATCAAGTAAATGAAGAACAAAGTCAGAGCCAAATAAAGGAACGAAGCATTTGTGCTTGATGAATAGCTTGTACATAATGTTCTTACTACTCTACGAAGAATTGGTTCCAATGATGAGCAGAGCCTCTGCAGACTATCCATCTTTAACGCTTCAACAATAACACTGCATGGTACATAGAGAGACTGTTTACAACTAGAATGTGGTAGGTCATTATTCTGTTATTAATAAGTTAAAATAAAATAAACACCAAGCATACAAGAAAGCCAGTTCTGCCAGTGACAGAAAATCTATATCCATGCAAGTGCAGTAACTATGGAAGGAAGGCTGGAAGTGCATGAAGCATTTGCTACTTAAAGGAGCAGCCAAGCATGACAAGTAACGCCTCTGAGCTGTGGTCCTTCTCTGAGGGGAGATGTAATGTGTTTGTAGAATTGTCGCAATTTCATTTTATGCTTCACTAGTGTCGGAGCTGTTTTCAGCATTTTAGTATAGTTCGAAAGTGTTTTGAGCATTTCAGGACTGGGCATGCTGCATGTGTTAAGTCAAGTATGTTAAGGTGTGTTGGCATTTTTGTCGTTCAGTTGTTAGCTGCATAGTTGGATCCCTTAACTTGCTGTAACTGCGTTGCTGTGAAGTAATGAATTCAGGTTTTCGTGCTGTCGGAAGAGAAAGTGCTACATGTATATTTTCTTAATATGATTGTGAGGCAATCTGAAGTATGAACTCAAATCGAAACAACTAAGGTATTCACTAAAACTTAACATGGTGTTCAGCAACTCTTGAAAATGTGACAAGTTTGGTACAAGTTCAGTCTTCAACTTGGCTTTGCAAATAGAATACAAGTATATCATATATGCAATTGAATTATAACTCTGATTATTAGAAATATAACTCTATTACTACTCCCAGTTTCCCATAGGTCCCTGAATCCATCTAGACTCATATGTCATATCCACCAACAGAGTATGTTTGCATTTGCTATCATCCTCTAATTTCACTTGAGCTCTTTAAATACTTCCTAGAATGTAGAACAAACATGGAAATTAAGTGACCTTGCGTTAAGAAGAAACAGGGACCCAAATCCGCATTGAATAGGGCTCGAACTTGAGTGGGCTGAGCATGCACCCACTGAACTACACTCTTAACCAACCAAGCTGGGCTTTATTCCTTTGCTGACCTGGTAACGCTCGCTAGACAACGGTTACTTCATCCATTGAAATAAACAGGGGGTGTTACCTGATTTGCCGAACACCCAACGGCCAAAGCGTTATTACTCGTGTACAACTGACAAGGACATTAGGTCAATAGTAACGATAAAATACTTTCCATTTTGGATAAGATAGCACTGTGAATACTCCATAAAAAACCTAACACGCACGCCAAGATAAGATTAAAAAAAAAACTGCCAAATTCAAGGATCCAGCCAACCAGTTTGCCATCATTGCAGCCAAGTCTCCGACAGCCTGCACCAAACCCTAGCTTAAACGTTGCTCTTAGCACAGACCAGCAGCCACTGAAGATGAATTCAGCTCGACGAGTTCAGCTTCAGCCCCAGCCCCACCCAAGACAAAGGGGGACATTAAAAAAAAAACACTACGGAACCATTTCCACAACCACAGGTACTCACTACCATAACAGACCAGCGAAAAGTAATCGAGACCCAAATTTCCGAATGCGTACAATACTGTAAGTCATAGGGCTCCCGCTAGTACTCCCCATTCCATGCAACTAATTCCACAGCTTGTCAAACATAAGCACGTCATCACGAAGCTAACCACGCCCAAAAGTGGAATGGAGCCCGGAGAGTTCCTCACCTGGCCAGAGCCGGAGGCCGCGCCCTCTTGGCATCAGGACGCCCGTCGCCGCCGCCGCCGCCGTCCTCGAGCCCACGCTTCTCCTTCATCGCTGGCACCAGGCCGGCCCCCCCACCCGAGCAAATCTGCACCGAATCCAGTGAAATTCGCGTCAGATTCCGCCCCCTCTACAGTTCGCCGCGCGCGAATAGCCACCCGAGGGGTGGCGGGGAGAGATTGCTCACCTGGTTCGGTCGCCGGAATCGGAGACGAGCCGAGATCGCGGACGGACAAAGGGAAGAGGAGCGCGACCGACCGCGCGCACAGTTCGATGTGGTGGTAGGGGGAATGAACCCCTATATACTGTACCTGCCAGCACTTTGCACCCGGGCCGTCGACTCGTCGGTCGCAAATCGGTCACTGACATCGGGCCCCGCGGTGGGATTGGTACGCCGGTCCCACCAGATGTCTACGGTACGAGAGCGCGTATACTTGCGGTACGGTGCGAAGAGAAAAGCGGAAGTGGCACATTGCGGGGCCCGCAGTGACAGTGACGTCGCCATCTGATTGGGTGACGTGGCCCCGGCGCACGCAAATATCGCAGGGGCAGGCAGGAGAGCGCGCGGCGGGGGCGGGGGCCGCGGGCGGTCGGTCCACGAACGCCGTGATCTCCTGGCGGGAGGAGATAATGATTACCACCATATGGAGCGGGCTCCAGGGAATAATCAACACGTGAGTAGGCCCGGCATCCCAACTAGATTAAGAAAAAAATCATAACTTTCCTTTCCTACTCTGACGTTTTATGAAGGGAAATGATGATTGTTATAGGGAAAAATGAAAGTCCTATCAAAAAAAAAAGGGAAAAATGAAAGTTTTCCCAAAATTATAATAGGCTTGTAATACACACAAATATATTTCACACCAAATGACACTGAGATATGTAAGTGGTTTCTTTCGTAACAGAGGATATCATATGTAAAGCAAGGACAGAGTTTAAAAAATCATGATGTGGGAGACAATGTTAATCGAACTACATATGTTGGACTTAAAGAGTATCCCGCACTTAGTAACACAAAGCAATAATGTGATTCCTTGCAGCAAAGATGGCACACCGTGGGGTATATGCTTCCATAAGCGGGAAATGTTTTCAAACTAAATTTCTATTGGTCTAGAGCAACTTATAAACTTAAACATGTTTCGCCTTCGAATCTAGTTAAACGGTCCCCATTTTTGCCTTGCAAGCGGGGAACATGAAAAGTCTGATTCTGACGTTCTTCTTCGGTTATTCGTTTAGAATCCGAATCTAGGTAGTTGGCTAAGCGGTTTCATTCAATAATGATATTTCCCTAGATAAACGTTTCAAGGAAATCTTAGGTCCAAAATGTTTCTTTGAGAATATAGAATTTTACCAAACGTTACCTTAAACAAACCAAAATAAACCAAAAGGCATCAAAATTTGTGATGGTTATAAACTTATCCTACAAGGAAGCATAGTTGAGTTTGGGAGCATATGTTATAGAGTTTGTGGTCCTAACCTTATCCTACAAGGTGTCATAGCTGATTTTGTCCAAACCTAAGCTTCTTTTAAGAAGGTCCACACAAACTCATCAAATACTATATGCATGGAAATATGATCAAACCTCTCATAGTTATCATAGATAATTCATCTCTCACTACCCTTCCAATGTCTTCGTTTAAGATCTACACCTTTTGCATGTCGTTGGAAACTAGCCATATAAACATCCCTGTTTTAAGTGCAACCTATTTTTCCATAGTTTGTTGTCGTTCTATTGAAGTTAGTCCTCTAAAAGTAAAAACAAAAAAGAAATATGTACACAATTCTAGTGGCGTAATTTACTTTTGGCTGTAGGGTCCATATCACTTTGTTTAGCTCACCACTAACTGTAATGTTCTAGCAGCATTGGTAGTCGATCTATCAGCTGTGTTCGCTTGTCTTATTTCCACCTTATTTTCTCTCACATAACACTAATGAATCGCTCATAATATCAAGATTATTGCAATAGTTCAAAATGGATGAGAGGTTTATGCTAACAGGCATATCTCTACCTAGAAATCTTTCCAAAATATGATGTTTTTTCATTGCCCAATCTAAAGGAAATTTCCCAGTTAATCATAAATTTAACTATATTTTGATCCCCTTCCTAAAATGAGAGCCTCCTTTGTGTACTTACGTTGCAACAAGTGTCTATCCCACAAGTATTTCTGATTTGAGCATTAGGTGGCATTTGTCATTCTCTTACTCCTAAAGTATTCTCAACACCCAGTACCCAAAAGTGTTTGGGCAAACCATTTTCAAACCAGGATTTTGGATAAGCCAGGAAAATTAAAACATCTATAGGTTGAAACATGTCTCGAAATATATTTATATTGTGATGATAGCTCATATCTCACCTACAATTAGTAGGTAGCCCTCTAATCTATTCAATAGCAATTTCCCAACAACAATGAAGGTGGCATGCAACATAAAATATTATTTGAGTCCATCCTTTTGTGCCAAGTTTCTCTTAAGCACCATCTCCTGATCTCCTTGTGGATGACCTTGATAGTGCATCGCCACCGATCCCAATGTTCACAATGAGCTTAACCTTGGCGAATGCGACCTCTCGAATAGTCCGGTTAAGCATGTCGTTGCCAACACTGTTTCATATAATGTCTTGATTGTGGACTCTTTTTTTTTAGACATGGATTATAATGTTTTAGGAATTTATAATTTTGGACTCTGTCAGGATCTCATTTTTGGAGGCTCCAAGAGAGATTTTCATGAGTTCTAAAAATTTGTTTGGATCTTCCATATCTCAATGTATCTTCAAGATTTTTCTTAGCATTTTTTAAATATTAGAAGCTTAGGGATAATTTTCATGTTAAAAACCCTTATTAGGTATTTACGAGATTTTTTAACTATGAAAAGATAAAACCACCTTAAAATTGCTTCAAACCAGGGAAGAAAGGTAGTCTAAATGGTTCTGAGAGTTGAAAAGATTTCTAGTATAAAATTGATATTACAGGAATAATCTAGGGAAGAGGCTAACGCACGCACGGGGTGCGTTAGGCTTCCAGCCCGCACGGTCCAAAACTGGAAAAGAAAAAGTAACTTTCCATTCAAAGAAAGTAGCCGTGCATGCAGGCCACCAGCACCTTTCTAGAACTTTATCCATCCCACCTGCCACCAGCACCCAACTGGAACCTTCCCCTCTCTCCTGTTTCTCCCGTTTTCATTTTCTTTCAGCAAAAACAACATAGGGCATCCAACAAACATAGTAGATTTACACTAACAGTCACAAAAAACGAACCAACCAGATCTAATGCTATAGAAACATTTCAGCTCTTTTCATCACCTGATAAGCACATCAGATCCTAAATGTAAGCAATTTAGTTTTATTGCATAAACAATTCAGGAGTTTTGCATAAGCAATTAAACAATACTATATTCCTACTGCATAGCAGATCTCATGCTAATTGATAAAAAAGCAGATCTAATCCTAAATACATGTATGTATGATGATAAATTTGTTGCTTGATGTAGTCCTTAGGGAAACACCCATTTCATCTTACTTTTAGGTACATGGCCTGCATCCTGCATGTTAAAAAAGAGAACATTTATCACAAATCTGTTGTTGGATGAGGATAAAAAGGGATGTTGTTCTTTTGCATAAGCAATTCAACTGTTTTGCATAAACAATTAAATAGTACTACAGTCCTTACTGCATAGCTGATCTCATACTAAGTAGTAAGGATATACAGAAGGCTAAATTGTCTATTTAGTTATTTAGGAGTACATTCAAGTTTGGATACAGCAGCAACTTCTGAAGCAGTGAGTGCAAAACTTGGCAAGTGATGCATCATGCATCGCTTTAGAAGCAAGGACAAGTCAAGAAATTCTACGGAACTAATAAAAAATGGATTGAGGATGCATCATGCATATATGTGCAATACATACAAGCAATTTTATATCACTAGTTAAGCAAGTTAATAATACCAGCAATTTAATATCACAATCTGCAACCTTAACTACTAGATTCCAGCCTGCAAGCTGCTGTCGCATCCCAAGTTCCCAACACAACACCATTCTCACATTAATCGACCCAAACAAATAACAACTAGTGAGAGTTAGAAACAAACCTAGTTGCATTTCTATTTGGTAAGCAGTCCATTGTGCTTAAATCTAGTTGCAATACATCAAATGTCATTTCCAGCTTAAATGCAAATATTACCAAATGACAACAGGCGTTTTAAAGTAAACATATGAGCTAACAATCTAACATTTAGAATAGGCAAACATTCAAGTTCAAAGGACAGATCAGGCTCAGGCATACATTCAGATCAGGCTCAAAGGATACATAAATTGGCTAGTTAGGAGCACATTATTACCAGTGGATTACTAATAACTTGCCTAGCTAATAATATTAAATTGTCCAGAGTTGTATATATCCACTTGTTTAGTAATAGAAGTTTAGTTAATATTTTTTAATACATAAATAACATTTCCAGACTACCAGAGCATGATCCGGACCAGATCAGAGGCGAAATATTTAAAATCTAGTGTGCTAACCTTGTCTTCGGTGAGGTACAACATGAGAAGCTTCACGTCCTACAGTGAGATCGCGGCTGACAAGTCAATCTCACTATCCACCAGCTGCACAAACACACAGGGCATGCCGCGTGCCCACCTATCAGAGCCAAAACCAATAAAACTTGCTGGGAATAATTGCACTAGCTTAAACTTCTAGCTGCTGCTAAAAAAGAACACAACTAAAATTTAATGAATAGCTGACTGGAGCAATCAGAAATAATAAGGAAGACTCATGTCGACCTCAAAGATGCTCGAGGAAACATACTAGACTTCCCAGGAGCTAGCTTACAATGCTTGTGATTAAATTAAGACTCAAATAAAGTTGCTTGCTTGAATAAACTGTTGGAGTATATTCAGCCCATGAGGCTTAGGCCCATATGTGGCCCATGTATGCAACACTATACAGCCACCCTCTAGGGTTTGGCAAGGGGAATTCAGTCAATGAACTCTAGCATGGTATCAGCTAGGTTTTCCACCTTCTCTCCCCTACCCAGCCGCTAGGGCGCCGCCGGCTGGCTCCCTGCCGCCGTCGCGGCCATGGCCGGACCTCTTCCTCCCTTCACCCCTCTCCCCACAACTCCCTGGGACTCCTCCAGCGCCGCCCCCCACCGCCCCAGGCGCCG
>DXKC01001508.1:0-12028 GCA_031170775.1 Cymbopogon citratus
AAACCCAAACATAATCTACTGGCATAACAAAATGAAGCACGTACCGAGCTGAATATTAGGTTAGGATGTTGATTACCTGGAGCACAAAAATTACAGGGATGAAGCAGGTGGACCATGTAAATAAAACAAATTTAGTCAAAAAAAAGAGAAGCATGCATAAAATGAAAATTCACGCAACTGACTAAAATTCTCGACATTCTATTTGAAGTAGGTCCATTTAAGTCTGCCTTAAGTCAAAACTTTTTAAAAAAGTTGACATCATCAATAATTAAAATTTCACATAGATTGGCAGCACAAGATTGATGCTAGCATATTCTAAATATTGTATTAGATGCCAATCAATGTGTTATGTACGGGAAGACCTATAAACGGCGTGGCGATCAAAGTGGCAAGCGGTCCGCGTCAGGATCTGGTCAGGCGAACTAGACGCCATTCTTTCAGAATCAGCACTTCTGAGTCACTAGAATAACGAGTGGAGTTTGCATTTCCTAAGATTAGCTGCATGTTCGTAGAATAATTCGTGGAGTCTGTATCCCTAAGATTAGCATTGTTGCATCCCTGTAATTTGCCTATATAAGAGCATCTCCATCAGTTGGGCAAAAATTAGTGGGCAAATCTTGTCATTTGGCAACTCGCAAAACAATTTGGGGAGTTGGAGCAATCCAACGGTTTGGCATATGGGTTTGGCATTCTTTTATTTAAAAAAAAAGTTCTAAAAAACTCCTATCCAACGGTTTGGCAATTGGCCTTGGAATTTTCATTAACTTGGCAAAAAGCTAGGATGGACTAACATATATGCAAACTCCCGATCGGCTTGGCATCCGTGTGGGGTGCTATTCCCGTGCCGTTGGAGATTGAGTATTTTTGCCTTTGTCATATTCATTTGGGACTTGGCAAACTCTCAATTTTGCCAAAGAAAATATGCCAAACCGTAGGAGTTGCTGTTACAAAAGAGGCATTTTGAGCTTGGCAAAATTTAAAAAGAGGCTCACCCGACATTTTTTTTCCTCCGGGCGTGTTTTTTTTTTTGCATGAAGACCTACGTCGCTGCCTCTTCCTTCAACGCCGTTGAGTAATCTTCCTTCGACACCGTGTCATCTTCTTCGCCGCCACCGCGTGAGTATCTTTTCTCTGCGAGCTGGCCAAGTTCATTTCCCTACCATCCATCTATTCATTATGTCGCCCAGGTATCGAGCATGTCGAGCGACCACTCGCAGTTGCGCAGTAAGAAACTGCTGGTGTTTGAACCCAATCAAATTCTTGTCGTCGTAGACCATCTCGCCCTAGCCGTGCATGATCAGGTTGTATGCCACTGCAGGCCGTAGCGCTCCCATGGGAGCTCGAATGCCATGTCGGTGAACATAGCATTGGAGTGCATCCACTAGATGAACACGAACTCCGGGTGCGCAGGCAGCAGTGCTCGCAGGAGCGGGAGTTTGGCCTAGAAGCCAGCCATCTCGGCATCGAGCAGCGCCATGCTGTAGAAGACCTCAATGCCGTGGATGCGGCAGTAATCCATCTTGTTCCTGATGGACTTGAGGAGGTAGTGATCCCCGACGGGGTTCTAGCAGGGCTTGGACGAGGATCCCATGAGCAGCACACGCGGCTTGATGTCGTTGAGGAAGGGCGGCATTTCCGGGTGGCGGCGGTGCCAAGCGGCGCACTGCTCGTCCCAGTCGGAGATCTTATGGGCCAGCGTGTAGGAAAAGGTGGAACGCCTGACAAAAACACTGATACCGAGTCGACTCCGCGCGCTCAAGATGGCAAGTGCAATTGCCAAACTGTTGGAAGATGGATTTTCTTGTTTTGCCAAAATTTGGAAGATGCCAAGTTGATTTGAGGAACTGCTGGAGATGCTCTAAGGCAAAATGTTTGTTAAACAAAGAGATTAGCCTGGGATTGAGACATTTTGTCTCCCTTGGGCAATAAGAACTATTCCCTGTCTTCCAGTTGCCATTCACCTGTCCTCGGCGTCGAGCATGGCGCTGCCGATCCGTCGTCGGGACACCAAGCCTCGCCCTCACTTGTCTCCCCCATACTTCCTACGATCCAAGTTGTGTCGTAACAACCTAGTATCAGCGACCATGGCTCCTCGGGCTTGCCCGCTACACCTGTCGCCCCCACCACCACCGACCCCACAATCGCCGTTCCAGTGGACCCGGTGACCACCACCAGTGCCCTCACCAACCCATTCGCCCCCACCTCAGCCACAGCTCACGACCATCCCCGTCGACACTCTCCAGTCCTTCACAGCCACCCTCCAGGAACTCCAGTCCCAGATGGGCAGCATACAGCTACACATGGGGGCGATGGCCAACCGACTCGTGGTGATCGAGAGCCGCCCGTCATCATCCATGCAGCCGCCCATGCAATACGTCATACCAGGTTTTGGGGGATTGTCGGCCTTGTCGGCATCCTCGCTCCCTATCATCTCTCTGAGCTGCTCACGGCACCATGTGGGGCTATAAACCCCTATACCCTCATGGCTACCCTTGGGCGGCTCGGCATGGAGGCCCAGATCGCTAGATCAAGCTCGTGGAGATGTCATCCAACTGGTCGGCGGCCTACACGGGTGCTTGAAAGCTACTTGGAATGCAAGGAAGCTTAGTCGATTAGGATGTCAAGCGTATCCTGCCAAGATACGATCATTGTAACCGGCCTAAGATAGATTTCCAGATCTATAACCCTGCCTCTGACTATATAAGGCGGACAGGGACCCCACAAAACTCATGTTGTACTCATTGCAATACAATCCATAAAAATGCAGGACGTAGGGTATTACACACCTTATGGCCCGAACCTGGACAAATCCATGTGTTCGTCTTGCATCACGTCTCGTTTCCTAGATCCAGAACTCGCCCTCTCCATGTTCTACCACCAAGGGTAGCCCCGTGGTGGACTATCGCCGATATTTCATCGACAGTGGCGCGCCAGGTAGGGGGTGTGCGGCTAGATCCTAAGTCAAGCGAGATGGTGTCTCTCGCTGTTTCCATGGAACTTGACGTGGGCCTGACCTTCACTGTCGGCTCGGTCACCTGGACCACCGGCGCTACAAGGACAACGGAGATCATGAAGGCAAACCAGCCTGCTTCCCCACCGGCTTCACCGACATCTACACCGACAAGTTTGATATCGGGACCGCCCCCCGGGTTGCCTGCTCCAATAACTCGTCTGTCGCTTCCCCACTACCAGGGGAAGAAACTCGACAACTCAAATCTGATACGCCTCATCGATCATCAAGGCAAAAGATTAGCTGAAACTCTATCCTTTGTCGGATCAGTTCAATCTAATCTCGACCAGGATGGGTTCATTGTCATTAGCCGTGGACATACGAGCCATGCCAACCACTCACGTCGCCTAGATTCCACTCTGGCCACGGGTCGATCCCCTCAGTATCGTCGTGGACCTACGTACCATGTCGACCACTCGCGCCGATCAGATCCAATTCTAGACGATCCGATCAGAATCTTGGATCTAAACCAAGCACACGCGTGCCGACCAGTCCAACCTTGTATCCCTACGGGTTGAAGAATGCTACTTCGTCATAAGCGGAGCACTTCCCTGCGTTGGTTACAGGTCCAGCAGAGGCCGACCATGTTACGGATCTTGGTCCAGCCGAAACCCTTTGGCCTAGAGATCCAATCTTAATGGTCAACATGGTGGATATGAAAGAATTCTGTAGCGCATCTGCTACTTCGCTCAATGATCCGAAATTTGTCACCATGAACTCTCTCCCTGCGCGGCAACATCCTCATGGCACAGAAGTGTGAGACGAGCATCTATGCCGCTATGTTGACGGTAGTTAACTATCAATTTTAACCGTAAAATTACTTGAAATAAGTATATAAAATAAATCACCACCCTAGGATAGGGGTTTTACTGACAGATTTTCATGAGTTTTGGTGAATTTCTATTTTTCTATAGGGGGACACCTGAAAATAATCAAAGAGGACCCATATATTAGGTTTACATAGAGAGAAACGACCTTACGTAAAAAAACAATCTAGAAGACTCTGGAAGACGGACCCCCAAGGGGGCACCTGGTAGCAAGGCCAAGGCGGCCGCCCCATCATCTCCACCAATCAGGAGGGGGCACACAGATTGTGCCTCCACTACCTTTGAGGATCAATAATCTTCATCCATTAAGATCAGTTTGATCCAAGAGTTGTGGTGCCTTCGAGGGGGCTATATATACAGGGCCCCTGCTCCCTGGCCAAGAGCAATTTCATTATTCATAATTCATATTTCTAGAGTGAATTAGCAAGAGAGGGGTCCCTTGAATGGATCTATTTAGGGCATAGCATTAAAGAGAGATTAGCTTTGTAGTCTCCATGTGAGATTAGAGTTCTTCTTCTAGATTGAGAGAGTGGAGGGGAAGTTGGAGGAAGCACGGCCTGTCGGCGTCTCCTCTCCTGCTTGTACCTACGGGATAAAGTCCCCCTAACATAGGGCTTGGTTCTAAGATTCTTCGGCAATTCAACTTCTGATACTACTAAGTACTACTGCATTCCAAATTGTAAGTCGTTCTGGCTTTTCCAGATTCATAACATTTACTATGTATCTACACATACTGTATAATTAGGTGCATAGCAAAAGCTATGAATATAGAAAAGCCAGAACGACTTACAAATTAGAATGGAGGGAGTACATTGTTATTATTATTCTTTGGTTTACAAGTTTACTTTATTCTCTTCGCATGGTGATTAGAGTAATCATTCATAGCGTAAGCATTATGCTTGGGCTTGGGTACTCGTAGATACACCCTATTAGCCGGATCGGTGGTAAGCAGCGGGGGTGACAGCCTCGTTGGTCCTTTGGAGCCTCCTCCCATTAGTAGGACAGGTAGGATTAGTGTGCCAGGAAGCATCCTCTGTGGTGTCTCTTTTCCTTCGGTACGTCCCCTTCTGAACAATAATCACATAGCTTACCACAGGTTGGAACTAGGCATAGTCTTCTTTGTATCCCTTATATCACATTACCATGTTTGTGACTTAGGGCTATTAGCAAACCACTTGGTTAGTCATTGCAGGTTTTCTCCTTACGGATAAATAAATACCATACTCTGGAACTATCTCTCGGGTGAGCTCACCAATATCCGTGCGCTTGCGAAATTTTCTCCACGATTCTTCTGCATGCGTAACAAATATCAACAAGCATTTCTGGTGCCATTGCCGAGGACAAAGACGGTCTGCTGAGTTAACCTTAAGTCTTGCTATACCTTGTATTATACTTTTATCTTTTCCTTTATCTTTTACCTTTTCTTCTTTTTTCTTATTTTACCATCCTTATGGATAAAACATATTCCATGCCTATCTTTCAATTTTCTGCACCTACGGAGACTAGCCTAAGGCCATGGGAATCTTCACAACCAATCCAAATCCCTAGTTACAGGTTGAGTCCGAGGTTGATTGCAATGGTCTAAAGCCTATCTTTCTGAGGAGAGGAAGACGAGAATCCTTACCTTCACGTGCAAGATTTTGAGCAAACATGTGACTGTCTTCGCATAGAGGGCATGTTTGATAAAACCTTACATTGGAAGCTCTTTCCTTTTTCTTTAAAGGGAAAGGGTAGCCAATGGTATGATAGAAATGTGAGTAAGCAACAAGGAGATTGCGGAACCTTACGTTCTAATTTTTGCCTTGATTTCTACCTAGTCCTCCAAATCGTCAACCTTAGAGTCAAAGTTTTGACCTTCACGCAAGAATCTAAAGAATCTTTGGCCTCATCCTATCACTTATATTCTGGCCCGGACCTTAGCATACCAGACCCCATTCTTCTTTAACATTTTTATAAAGGTCTGTGTAAAGAAAGTAAATAATTGCTCAGTACAACTTCTATAGGATCGTTCTTGCATATTTCTTCTGAAAGAGCAAGAAAAATCTTAGATCAAATCTTAGCTTCTAAAATTGATAACCTCCTAGAAGCAGAAACTCAAGTAGCCGAAGCCAGCACTTTGCCAGATATACCATTCACTTCAGCCACTTCAAGTTCTGAGCCACCGAAAGAAGAAATTCCATTCCCTGATTTTATGCTCGATATAAAAAACCGATCTCTTTGCCGAATTTGGAAATGTTTTGAATCACTACACTTTAATGAAACCACAGAAACATAATCATCTTAAAGACACTTTGAACCTTTCTAGGGGTATCTCACATAGAGCCACTACAGGAGAGCTAGTGTCAGTCATAAGCGATGAATGGTTGGAAGAATTAGTGCTTATGACAAAAGGGTGCCTTAGAAGTTAAAAGATAAGTTTTATAGGACGGTGATTCGCCCGGCAATGTTATACGGTGCAGAATGTTGGCCTACATCAAGTTTGCCTAGTGCCTTTGTAGATTTTTTTAATAGGATATTCACCCCCTCTAGCCATCTAGAACCTTACAGTGGGTCAGGAACAAATTAACCAACATAATGCGAACAGTAAGGCTCGTAGTGTTCTCTTTTTAGTATTTCTTTGCCAGAGTTTGAATAGGTCTCTAATTGTAGAATGACTTGAGAGATCTAGGTCAGGTTTTAGAGCTATCACAAAGGAGCCATTCAGGTCAAAACCTGACTCTATGAGATCTACAAGAGAGAGTATGAGACCTTTGCTCATTTGGAGGAAGAGTCCATTGATTCTTTGTTTGGTCACTTCCAAACCATTGTGAACAAGATACGGGCAAACAATCCATAGATGCCTTATGATGATCATTAGAGAGCTCTCAAGTTACTATATGCTCTAGATCAGAAGGTCAGAGATGTGAGTGTTAGTCATCATTGAGTCTACTCACTACGACACCCTCACAGTGGATGAGCTATTCAGCAAGCTCAAGTCCACCAAGATCGACTACCAAACTCAAGCAAGGATGACGAACCCCTCCACGCCAACCATGGCCTTGGTCTTAAGCAACAGAAGTTTAAGTTCTCTTGCTAACCCTTCAAACATGTTGTTTACCTTTTCTTCTTATTGGTGTCTGTCATATAGGAGCAATTGGAGGCTCTTGGAGATGATGAGTTGGTGCTTGTCATCAATCGGTTCTCATGGTTTCACAACAACTGCATGAACTGTCAGCATAGTGGTCCAAGGGAAGTATGATTTAGGTCTGGAGACCTTGACCACTTCATCATCAACTGCCCTAAGAAGAACAAACACTCCTCCAACAAGCACCCCTCTGACAAATACGATGCCGAAAAGCACAAAGACAAGCACAAGTACACCTTCGACAAGCGCTAGTCCATGGGTAGCCTCGATAAGAAGACTGTCAAGAGGTACCTCAAGGCACGATATCAGGCTTTCCTCACATTGCTCAGTGACCTCGACAACGACTCCAACGACAAGAAGGCTTCACCAAGTAAGGACGAGTCCGAGAGGAATATTGAAGTTGAACGGTCTCTACTTCTTTGTCAACTCCACCCACGAAGGCTTCTCCACCGTGGCGCTTGGTGACAAGGAGGTCGACGACAATGGCAAGGTGCAAGGCAATGACTTCAAGCCTGAGGTTTTACTAACCATTGACTCTCTAGCTTATAGTTGAGCTTAAAACTATGAGTTATACCTTGCTTAGTCAAGTTAGCCTGCTTAAGCGTGCATCTCCTGAGAGAAAAGAGTATAAGGAAAAGTTGGAGGTTGCACTTAAGGAGCTCAACTGAATTAGAGGCTGGTGTCACGCCTCCAAACCGCCTGGGGCAAAATCGTAGCACCAGCCAGCATGTGCAACTACCTTTATGCTCACCGGTTAGGGCGCCTACGATGTCACCTCCTCGCGCCCACACAAATGGAGGAGAGGAGAGAATGAGACATGACTGTGCCCAATGATGAAGGAGCACGAGAGAGCTGGCCAGATCGGTGAGCGGCACAAGCGAGCTACATCGGCGTGCAGGAGTGGCTATCACAAGGGTGAGCTAGCGAGTACAATGAACATGCACAGTGGCGAGAACCAGTAGCGAATGTACTTGTTTTCGTATGGCTTGGACGTGTGGCTGCTATTCATCAGCCCAAGATTTTGTTGTAATCAGAATCTATATCTCTACACAACAATAATTTGGAAGGGAGAAAAAAATGAATCAACTTAATTAGAGGATGGTGTCACGCCTCCAGGCCGTCTGGGGCGAAATCGCAGTCGCGACGTCACCTCCTAGCATGTGTGCCTGTGCTAGTGGCTAGGCCTTGCATTCATGGTGGTCTGGTGCATCTCTGTGTGTGCCGCGGCCTCTACGTGGCCTTGCATGGCATGGTCCTCCCTGCAATGGAAGAGAAGAGCAAGGAGCATGCCAGTATTTTTTAGCGTAAGTAGATAAATCCGCAAGGCACAGAGTACCGTTGTAGCTTTCACCCGGGAGTATTCAGGATATCTTACTTTCCACAAGGAACGGAATGTACTAGAGAGGAGCAAGAACGTCCAAGAGAAGGAGCTAGAATGATATTTTTGTATGGTAAGAGGGTAATCTAAGCTCAACCCAAAATCACCATAATTAAAGTCTTGACTTACTGAACTAACTCACTTCGGAGCAGCTGTTCCTTTCCGGTTCTTGAAAAGACAGGGAAGACGTAACCGGGAGAAGACAGCCAAAAGCTCTACAAAAACACCAACCCAAACATGGTGGAATACAAAGGCCTTGCCGGGTCTATCACCCCCAGGCTACCACAACTATCCGTGGGGTTGGGCGCAAACTCAGGTAACTCGCTAGCCTAGACACCATGTCGACGCTAACTGTTACTACTCTAGTCCGATATCTTAATTAGACTAAAGCACTCGGTCGAGCAGAGATCCCATAAGCAAGCAATTAAGCGCTAAACTTTAACTAAATAGATCACTAGGGAATTGCAAAGAAAGAATGCAGATATTACTCATGAAGGAGTCGGCTCCGTAGAGGTACATATTGGAGGAGAAACCGACAAGCCGGCTTCGCCTTCGCTCTTTCCTCCTCTCTCTCTTCCTCTTTTCTAACTTATACTGCTAGGCACTGGCACCTGAAGGACACTACTACTATTAAAATGATATGGAAGTGAAGCTCATGTGTGTAGACTACATTGTAGTGTATAGTAGAGTGTGTGTTGTAGAGTGCCTCCTCCCCTCCTCTTATAGTGTGTGGAGGTCAGTTCGGGGGTAGAATGGGAAAAACCAGCAGCGCACCGCCCTCCCCACCATTCAATGTACCGACCTGCCAAAGCTCGGGCCGAACCGACTCAAGGGTGGTCCGGCCGGCCCCTGCCCGGGGCCGTTCGCGCCCAGCTTTGGCTGGTAGGCTTCTCCTCGAGCCTGCACTGTTCTGGTGTTATGGTTTTGGCCCGTGGTTCCTCCGGTTGGGCTGCTTGTCTCTCCTTTAGTATTTTACGCTTTCCTAGAAGGCGTCTTTTGATACAAATATTCCATATACTTGGTTTATTTTCTAGTTGTGTCCTGAAAATAATTAAATCACCAAAACTCATGGAATATGTTAGTACATAAGCCCTATTACTAAGTTGTTGTTCATTTTATTTATAAAGCTGGAGGTAAAAGTTATGTAATAAGGAGCGTCAACAATGCCCACAAATAGAGGATGACACATGACTACGCCCTGCGATGCTGGAACACGAGGGAGCGAGCCAGATCGGTGAGTGGCACAAGCGAGCTGCGTCAGCGTGTAGGAGCAGTTGTCGCAGGGGCGTGCGAGTGAGCACATGCGAACATGCGCGGCGTTGAGAGCCAGCAATGGCTGTACCTATTCGTATGGCCTAGACGCTACGAAGCGTGGCACGGATACTTCAAGGGGGGGCCATATCCTGTATCCGATACGTATCGGATACAGATACACCTCGGATACTCCTTGGATAAGTGTACACCCCGTACTCAAGATTTTGGATACGTATCTGAGTGTATATCAAGATTTTGGATACGTATCTGAGTGTATATACGTATCTGATACATGTGGGCTGAATTGGATATACGGCCCGCGTTTGTTATACCCTGGCCGCAAAGCGCACAGCCGACCATATCACTGCCCTCACCATCAAGGAGTCGATGGTGGGGCATCAAGCTTCGAAGTCCGGTGGATCCAATCCATAGGCACACATAATTCTTGCTGCTCGTGCCACCGCTTCCTGCCGCTCCTGGCCCTGCTCCATGTAGGCACACACACCCCCTTGGCATCAAATCGTCCGGCAGCGGCAGCTCCATCCCATATATACAAATAATAAAAATCAAGCACAAAACGATGTCGGTCAGTATGATCTAGGCGATGGCGTCCTCACGGCTCTTTCGCTATGAACATGTCCCCTCAGCTTGCGCATGTCTGGTATCCCCACGGTCGGCGCGCTTGAACCCGAGGTCAATGTACCCACGTCCGGCACGGTTGACCCCGAAGCTGGCGTACTTGAGACTCTCGTCAGCCACAATGGCCGCACACTAGCGGCTTACAGCGATCTCCGGCAAGAAAGCCAGAGGAGAACGAGGCGGCAATGTGCGATGTGGGGTGCAAATAAGAAAGCAAGGAGGCGGTGTGGCTGTTGATGTGCGCGAGAGAGGCAGGGGAGAAGGAAGAGGAGAAGCTTGGCTGTCCGATGAAGATCAACGGCCAAGGGACCTCGGCTCAGCTAGGCCTACAGGTTTAGAAGGCCCAGAGGAGCTTTCTCAGTCCAAACCCATGTTACATTTTAAATTATTCTTTTTGTGTTCAGATGAGCCAAAATAAGTCTGCAGCTAAATAAGCTTCCATAAATTTCGAGCTAAATAAGCTTTAATTTAGGGCAGAGCAAAAAATTGAGAGACCAGCGCAAAAAAGCGATGATGTGTCAAGCTTGATGACGCTAAGCTTTTCGCGTTCAAGGTGAGTTTTCTAACAACAAAGGCGTAAGTATGATTGAATATTGAAAAAATGATTTATACATATATTAATGGATTTAATTTAAAAATCAATTTCACTCCCGTTGCAATACACGGGTATTTCTGCTAGTATAAAATAAAAACTAGTACTGGCATCTTCTTCTTTTTCAACTTATATGCATTGGGCAGGCATTTGAGGGAACGGTAGCAATTTTGTTTTGGTTTCTTTTCTTTTTGTGAAATAAGGGGAGGGGTAACATGAATAAGGATGAAAAGAGATCCTGGACCAGCTCGAATTGATCCAAAGTTGGGCCATTGGAACCAAAGTTTGGCCTAATTGTCTGTCAGAATGTCAGTGGAAGTAATTATCTGACTGGCCTTCAGAGCTTAGGGTGGTAAAAAAAACGGCTGAAATGACTTGAAGGAGTAGACTGCAGCAGATTTTACAGAAACCGAATCAAACTAGAGACGCAAACTGGAGCATCTGCGACCAAAAACTAGAACAAACGACAGACAAGATCAGGTCCAGATACTAAAAAGGACAGGATGAAATCTAGCAACCGATAAGGACGGTACATCAGTACATATGCAGATCACAAATCCCCATCCTATCTGAGTCCAGTTCTAACAGAAATTAGAATCGAGCTCGAACCATCAGCATGGATCATCTGAAGACATGCAGTTCAGTGCTGTTCCTGCCAATGGCTGACGGCAGGTGGCTGGAGCATCCACCACGGCAAGCTGATCACCGCTCCGGGTGGCGCCGCCGCCGTTCCTGGCTCGTCGGAGTCGTCGGGACTGCAGTTTTTGCCGGCAAGTTCAGGTACTTAGATTTCTTTAGCTGAAGAAGGAACTTAACAAAGAATAAGGCATGCAGAAGCACCCGATGGATGCTCTGTTTCTGTTGCTCACCGGATGTTGAGGTTTGGAAGGACGGCTGCTACTGCTGTAGAGGAAGAACCTGCAGTGTTGGTGGTGTGCAGGGATGATGTACCCAGTGCAGCCTTCTCCTTCTCACATGAACACAGAAGCACTTTCCCGGGTCAGATCAGTTAAGCTGAGCTCAAAATCCGTGAAAAAAATGCATGTGGGAGGTAATTAACCGATGAGAAACTAAAACAAACACAACTTCCATTGAAATATATTGCATTTTGAGAAATGTGGGAATTGGAGATTCTAAAAGAGTACTGAAAAGTGTGTGTTCTGTGAGTGCCTGCACTTTATTTTATTTTATTTTTACCTGAGGG
>DXKC01001517.1:0-10864 GCA_031170775.1 Cymbopogon citratus
AATGTTTAAATTAGGTAATAATTAGAAATGGTTGCGAATACGTTTTTACAAGTTGCGACTCTGAACTAAGCACCATTTTGATAGGAACACTCTCTCTCCTAGTTTCTTTCCCGTTTGCGTCTCGTGGATTGGTTTCAGATGGCAATGCCGTAAAAGTAAAACAAAACATGGATACACGAGATCAATTGCAAGCTAATGTTTCTTGAATGAAAAAGGAAATAATATGTACAGTAATTTGGGACTCGTTTTGGTGGGCTTTTCAGGTTTTCACGTTCGTGTGCGCGCCACACGTTTCTCATCTCAAAAGAACAAATAAAAAATCTGAAAAAATAAATAAATAAGTTGTGCGATCCACACGCCGCGCAACTGCACATGATGACACGGTCACGGCCAGCGGCGCCCTCACGCGGAACCCGGGTTTCACACTAGCGCGCCGGCACCGTACAGAGTGTACCTCTAGTGTCCTGCACGTCACGCCGCGCAACTGCAAAACTGCAACCGCAACTGCGCGTGACACGGTCACGGCGGCTGGGCGGGCGGCCTCACCTCTCATCAAGCCTCCAGCCGCCGCCTCGGCCCCGCGCCGCCAGCCTCCTCCAGCCGCTCCTTTCCCTTTCGTCTCGTCCCCGCAAGCGCCACGCCCCCACGCTTCTTATCCTCTCGCCCTCGAGCATCGCGTCGCAGACTCGCAGCCCTACTCGCCGCCGCAGTCCTCGTGAAGCCCCCGAATAAATACGAGCAGTGGGTGCCAAACAGCCCGGCTCTCCTCGCTTTCCATTGACGCACGCTCGCTCGCCAAGGCCCCCAAGGGCAAAGGCGGCGGCGGCGGCGGCGCCGGGGTGGTAGAGCAGAACGATTGCTCCTCTTCGTCTTCTGGTAAATTCCATTGTCCGTGACCGTGACGACCAATCTGGCGAAAAGCGGCCAAGTTTGCCCACCGCCGTGCCTTCTCCTTCCCTAGTCCGTGGTTGCGGTCTCGACGGTGGGTTTGTTTCGCATAGATCAATCGCTGTGTTGTCAAAAGATTGCCCACCGCCGTGCCTTCTCCTTCCCTAGTCCGTGGTTGCGGTCTCGACGGTGGGTTTGTTTCGCATAGATCAATCACTGTGTTGTCAAAAGATTCGGGATTTTCTTGCTTGCCTCTAGGTTTGGTTTTCGCGGCGTCAATGCGTGGATAGTGGATTCATTCCAGCATTTATTGTTGGGATCTCGAGTTTCGCCTCTCCCACACGCCAAAAACACAAACTTTATGATGGGGATGGGAGGGCCTGGTGGGGTGAGAATGGGTGTGACCTGGTGGGGGACCAGTTGAGCGCTGTTAGGGTACAGGGTTCAGAGGACAATTTTGGCTTTCTCCTCCCTTAGGGGTACAGGGTTCAGGGGATGAGTTGGCTTTCTCCTCCCCAACTGGCCAACCACAGAAGCTGGGAGGAAGGTTTGCTGGTCCAATGTTAGGGCAGTGAGGCAGCAGGGTGCCACAAGGCATTCTAGTGGGGTTCGGTCATACTAATAATATTCCTGATAACCTTGTGTCCCTTTCTTTTGTTAACTATTCTCTTGAACTATGTGAAGACACCTTTTCTTGATTTACTGATCATTCACCGTTGAGGTTACACTTGATTGTGCAGGAGCCTTTACTGAAGCAGCTTAGTTCCTGTTCCTGTCATGGGTATGGAACATTTCATGAGTTCTGCAAACCCTTCAGCAGGTTCAAACCATGCTTTGCTGTACATAATGTAGTTCCATTTTATGGTTAACTTGCGAAAACTGCAACTAATACCCAGCTTGCCTCTTATAAAAAAGGTTTTGCATTGTATGGGAATGAAGCAACAGAGGAAATGAAAAGGTTACAAGGTCTAAGAGCAGAAACACTGATGGAAACCTACCAAAGCACAGAAAACAGAGATGTAGCGATCAGGTGTCCAATACCATGCAAAAGCAGCAGGTACAATCCAGCTCTCTGATCTGGTCTGGCAGTTCTGTTATGAAAGTACTTGTAAATATTTGCATAAACAGTCATACACTTAGCATGTTCTGATGTTTTCTTGTACTAATGCTCATGAGTCAAGGCGGTATAGGGAACATGACTTGAGAGCCGCACAAGATCTTTCTGAATTCATTCTGAGCAAGGTTTGTTTCTCTACAATACTTTCATTTTTTTTTTTGAACATAAAGTTCTTTCATCAATCCACTACCTGTATTCTGATGCTTGTCAAATGTGGTTCCACTTCCATTTAATCTATCACCTTTATTAAAAATCCCTTTTTCTCTCTCTTTTCTTGAGTTTTTTGTTTAAATTTTTTATCACAGTTAAACTAGAATTTATTTGGAATTAAACTAATGCTTCTGTTGTGGGACCTTGCAATCTGCAGGCTTCACCTCCATACTTTATGGGATCCCCACCAGTTCGTGCAACCAATCCTCTTGTTCATGATGCACAATTCTGTGCGTGGAAAGTGCACACCGTAGATCAGTCAATAGGAATCCCAATACCAACCAAGAGTTACAATGCTCGCTACTGTTCAAGAACAGAATCTTTTACGAAGGCCTGAAGTTGAAGCTACATTTATCAACTTCATGAACGTCTGGTGAAGTCGTAGTGTATCTCTGCTTCTCTCAGCAAGGCTAACTTGTATATATGAGTAGCTGCCGTTTTGAAGGTGTGAGGTGTCATATTTGAGGTTTAGAGTATCTCATTGGCCATGTTGTAAATATCATTTTGCTTGGTTTTTTTGTTAGTGGAGCTAGTATTGGTGAATAAGTACTGTTATAAACTTTGTTGTTGAGTAATGAGGTAACCTGAATGAAAATGTTTGCCTTTATTCAGTTTCTGGTTGTCATGTTAAAATGTGTTGCGAATGAGCCTCTAGCTGAGTTGGTTAGGTGGATTTTAGTAGCATTCTTCAGGTATCGAGTTCGACTCCATGTTGGAGCAAATTTCAGGCTGGGGTTTAAAAAATTCAGTCTTCAGGGTTTTTTCACCTCTTACCCTTACCATCGCAGATTAATGTTTAGGCCTTCTAATCTTTGTGCTGGATCTACTGACAAACATTGCGAAGTGTAGCTGAATGCATCAATGAATGCATAAGACCATAGAGAAATTCGTGCATGTTTACACTACAATCAGTTATGTAAAAATCACTTCATCTCCTACTGATAGATGGTTCGAAGAGCCTCCTATTTTACTTGTCAATTATGTAAAAAAAACTACTTCATCTCCTACTGATAGATGGTTTAAAGAGCCTCCTATTTTACATGTCTTCTGTACATGTTATTTGGTCTTCTCTGCCGGTTGAATTGCTGATCCTTCTTCTGATTTCCACTGTCAAACTTCAGTGGTACTATCTGCCTGATGTATGAGGCTCCTGGGAAATTTCTCCTTTCCTTTGCGAGCGACCGAAGTTCTGTTAACCAGTATGCAACGTACTCCCCTTCAGGATCATATGTCTTGGCCTGCATATGGATATCCATGCAATCATGCACGGTCACCAGCTGTTGAGGTTGGATTGGTATTGCTAACATGCTGTGAAATTAACATCTTGGTACTTTGAAGTGATCGTCGGTTCATAAAACATACAATTTTCTCACTGGCAATATATCCCCAGTTTCGGTTCATTATGGTAGTGATTTTTCAGGTAAGAGAGTTCAATCTGGTCAAATACTTACTTGCTTTGGGATACTGAAGTATCGATCTTCTCGCGGATCATTGCCAACTCCTGTTAAGAGTACAGCAGAAACATTTCATTCAGTTCCAGTCTACAAGGATATGTAAGCGACTTTTGTAGTTTTCTTGAATTGAATTTATTTTCTTTGGTCATATTGTTCTATCCAGTATTTAAAGGATCAGTAAAGACATAACTAACCTGCTCCATATGTCCAATTGCCATAATTTGAAGCTGGGTCATAATCCAATAAGCATGTCTCGAACCATTCGGCTCCCATTCGCCAATCAATACCCATGTCTCGGACAAGAAATGAGCAGACAATCTGCAGATAGGCAGTGATTCAGAGATGAATAATTGGGAATAGATGCTCTGCAGTGTTAAGCCCTCTGCTGTCTTTTCTGCTTATGTGGTCAGATGTGGAAGGATACCTGACGACCACGGTTGGACATGAAACCGGTGGCTGAAAGCTCCCTCATGTTGGCATCAACAAGAGGATATCTGGAATTTACCATGACTGAATTCAGAAGGCACAAGAACAATGGCTCCAGAATTCAGAAGAATAAAGTGGAGTAATACGATACCCAGTTCGACCATCTCTCCATGATTCAAATAATGCTTGGTCCTGTCTCCACTCTGGTACTACTTTCCTCGGACCTCCTAAAATAATAGTTTGCAGCCAGATTAGACCTTTACCAGCCAAAATTGAAATGTTCCCCAAATGGCATAGTTGTGCATTATTTTCATCATAAAAGATCTTTTTATACAAAGCCTAAGGGTATGAGAGAGAGCACCATATTTGGTCCTTACCCAGGTGAAATATGGCGTTCCCATATTTTGCTGATAGAAATCTGAAGTAGTCTCTCCATATCAACTCAAATAAAACCCTGAAGGCATTGACTTGTCAGGAAAAGGGACTTCACTCTATATGAATGGGAATACACCTTAAGCCTTCAAGGAGTATAACTTATGAGAAGGTACACTAACCAATATGTAGAATCATTTGCCACTCTTTGCTTCTCATATCTCTTCACCTGCATCATAAAGGAGTAAAGGACATATAACATAACATATCCATATTGTATTAGGCAAAGCTAACGAAGCTCTGCAGGCCATGAGGAATTCCTTACCTCTTCGCAAATATAACGTGGCGAAAGACTGCCAGAAGCAAGCCAAGGAGAGAACTTTGTGGAGTAGTCTGGACCTAACATGCCATTCCTAGTCACCTTGTAGTCTTTCAACTGATCCTTCTTCCAGAAGTACTCATGTACTCTACCAAGAGCTGCATTTTCTCCTCCTATGAAATGCATTCCTTTCTCAGACTGCAGGGAGAAAAAAACAGTACAGATTAAAGTAGAACTAGTGATAGTGAAGCACCTGACTAAAGCACAACTAGCTGCAACTAAACCTGCCTTTGTAACACTCAGGCCTAGTGACTCCAGTGTTGGTATTGCCCCCCATCCTCCAATCTCATCTATGCTGGAACTAGGGAGCGGACCAAGCGACGGTGGCAATTTGGTGCAGTTCCTAACTGAGGACTTCGATTCAACTGCCTGGTAAAAAGCAGTGCCTCAGCGTTAACCATTGTGCCTTCAAAAAGGCCTAGAATTTGCAAAGAAAATCCCAACCTTTCTGAACTGTGTGTACACGTCTGGCAAGTTGCTAACTGGGAACGGGAGGTCATCGATGTGGTACATTGTTGATCCCCAGATGAGCTGCAACCTGGGGTTTAGAGGTTTCTTCGGGACAGATGCTCCTCCTTGAGCAATCTGAACTTGTTCCAAACCTTTGCTTACGAGGCGTTCGACAAGGAGCTCTTCACTGCAGGTTTCCTTATGAGCATAAATCTGGAGAGACAGCGTTTACTGACTTAATCTTAGTTTCCTAACATGAATTTAGTACCTAAAAATCCAGAATTCAACTATACTAACATTAGTTGAGAGATAAGATTGTGCAGAAGGGGACCTACTGTGTGTGCACTGACAGCCTTTGCAATTGAAGGAAGGATCTCTTCAGGCTTGCCATGCCGGACTAGCAAATCGAGGCCCTTTTTCCTCAGACTCTGCTTCAGGTCTTCTAAACACTCGATCAAGAATTGTGCCCTCAATGCTGTATAGGTGATTAAGTTTCATCAAACACAAACAAATACACTTAAATCACCAAGATTTTCTAATCGGACAATGCTTGCTTGCAATTGGCTGTACGATGACAACAAATCAGCATACTCCTGAGCTATCTCAATTACCAAATCCCAGATGCAGCAGCAATGAACAAAATGCAGGATCGCTACTTCGCTAGACGCTAGGTCCTCACCTCCCGTCTTGGGGAACCCAAAGTAATGCGTGCTCCCCGCAAAGACCCGTGGATCGACGCAGTACACCGGCAGGACCGCCTCGGAAGCCGCCCACGCTCGCAGAAGCGCCTCGTTATCAAGAACTCGGAGGTCGTTCCTGAACCACACGACGGCCACCCCGGCGCCGCCTCTCCTCAAGCTCGGCGACGTGTACCTCTGGAAGGCATCGTCTGCTGCTGCGCAGGCCTCGTCGGTGCCGAGGGAAGGCACCGGCACCGCCGCACCGCGCACCGAACGGGACGAGGAGCTCGAAGGGGCGGCGCTCATGGCGAGGAAGCGAAGATTGGTGGGTGTGTTCGGGAGGAGGAGGAATCGGGGACGGAGAGGGGAAGAAGAGATGTAGTGGAGCATTTCTTGATTGGATGGACTGGCAGTTGAGTTTTGAGAAGTGAGGGAGTGATTTGGAAAGCTGGAAGGAGAAGGTGGAGGGAAGAGTGGAGAGTGGTGCCACGTGTTCGGGTTTGAGTGGTGCTACGTGGCTTGATGTGGGCCTGTGGAAATAGGATGTGGATATTGCAGGCCTGGGTAGGATTAAGACGGTTGGTCCCATCATCCACATGTCAGTGTCTCATATAAATATTATGTTTTGTAATTTTATTAGCAGAATGTGCTTACTTTGCTCAAATTAGGTTTTGTGATGATACACTGAAATGGCTATGGATCATCGATCTAGATATAGGACAAATAAAAAAATCTATTAAATGTAAGATGTAGTATGATCTAACTTTCCTAGATGAAACCTAACATGTAAATAGGACTTTAAGTTCCTTTCGCCTAAAATTTCCTATGTTTTTTCTGACTTAAAAGAAAAAAACATGATTTAGTTGTAACATATTTTTGGTGTTCTTATTATTTCACTACTTTATCGTACTTGTCCCACGTAGTAATGATGATATTATAATTGGTTGGGAATAATGAAGTACTATAAGCTACAGATATGTCACGGTCTTCCTAAGAGCATTCCAACGCCATTGATAAAAGAATGCAATTTTCACTCCTTGGAAGTCAAATGATTTAAAGTTAGACCAAAATTATATAGAATAATACTGTACTGACATTTATGATAGAAAATTATGAAATATATTTTCATAATAAATCTATTTAGGGATATAAATGTTCATGTTGTTCACTATAAACTTAGTCAAAGTTCAGTTAGTTTGACTTAGTCAAAGTTCAGTTAGTTTGACTAGCACAAATTTCATAATTCCATTCATTTGTGAATAGAGACCGGAGAGAGTACACAAATGATTGTTACGTGTCATGTATATTTTCCAACTATCTTAGCCTTGGTCGCTATCGCTAGGCATGGCGTAGATCGGAAGACAATTCAACGCTGATCACAGGGATGACCAAGATAGCTGGCCAAGATAGCTGGATGGTAGTTTTTACTTGATTATTACTTTAACTACTTTATTCTAAAAACCAAGTTTGTGATTATAGAGAGTAACATGAGTACCGTAGTAAATGCCCCTCAGATATTAATCACGGCAAGAATTAAGAAATGCAAATTCAGTAGAATCTACGATAATAAAAGATTTAAGAGTGGCTAAACTAAGACTATGCATTTGTGGTACATCTGTTGTAATCTCTGTGTCTACAAAGAATTGATCATATAATGACAGTATAGCATTCTGACAAAAACACTGTTCTCCAAGAATAAAGATCTAATGAGTTGGGAGTTGGGTGGAAGACTATGGAGACATACATTGAACACAACCAGTTACTATGAGGGCAGTGTCATTCTATAAACATTGCTGTGGCCGTTTTACCCAGGACTGAGCTCCAAGCCATGACAGTTGTTGCAGTTGTACCAGTATCTTTAGGCCCAGATCCTATTAGGTACGGACTTCACAATTTACATACAAACAGGAGGAAAAAAAAAAGCTTGTGGGATTTGACAGCCAAGGCAAAGAATCAGGTTGGACTCAAACAGATGTATAACTGGTAAATAGCTTCAGTAGGTTGTCAAGTGCTTCGGATTAAACTTCCTAGCGAAAAGATAGCATGGTCTCTTTGATCCATTCCACAAACACGGCTTCTGCATCACAAGTTTCTGCAATATGGGGAAAATTGCATACCGGCATTCAATGGTTGTTGAGATGCATTGAAGCTGGAAATTTTGTTGCTTCAAGGATGCGAAATATTCACGAATTTGCTTATAGTAATCCATAATGAAGCTCATGGAAACTTTATTTATTGTTCTTTAAAAATCAATAATGACGATAGATGTTTGTGCTTACCTTGTCATCACTTGTTACATGGAAGTTCTCATCAATTGCCTACAAAACGATAATGCACATCAGTGTATGCACATAATGATCATATGGTAGGCTAGAACAAATTAAGCAGCCAGGAAACATACTGTAATATTCTTCAAGAGATCATAGGTGACATCATCAGCGCTATATGACCTTGGATGCCATTTTCCCTCAGACCAGTCCACATTTGTAACAGACCAATTAGAGATTCCACCAGGATCTACCATCTAAAGTCAAGGAAATGAATTAGCAAGCGCTCAACCAAATAAAGGCTAAATGTCACTTCAATAGATAGTGAATACCGACATTGAACAGGGTTGGCAAATAATGCTCATCTGCAATACAGTTGCGCCCTTCCGCTGGCTGTAGATCATGGGAGAGAGGTAATTCCCTTTGCAACAAATGTGCTTACTAGAAACTAGAAAGACATAAGTGAAAACTGGAAAAGTGGAATCATGGGCATTGGTTCAGACTTGAGAAACGCTAATTTGAATGTATGCCCCTCTTAACCTTCACATGTTTATTAATGACCCAGCATGTATTCAACTATTTCTTCAGTTCCTTCAGACTTAGATTCGGAGGCGTTGCATGGATTGGTTGATGTGAATTTTGCATTTTGAATTGTGTGTTTTTTTAATGTTACTACCATATCCAAACAGGGTTTTAGAGGTAGTTGTCAAATTTCTGCACTTTAGTTTCACTACGACAAGACTATACTTCATATTGAAAAATACATACTGACCTTACTGCCAACCTTACAGCAAACAAAGTAAAAGACGTCGAAATTAAGTCCTTGTTGTATACTATGCATGTGTTTCCTACTAGTATACTTGGTATCAAGTTTTATTGTATCAACTCAATGTGATGATTGTGAATAACATCCTTCTTTTTATCTAAAATAAATAAATATACCTTGCAGTATAGCTTGAACTTTTTGTAGTACAGGTTGTCAGCTAGAATCATTAAAGCATGTCTCCTCGTAACTGCAAACCACTACAACAAGAACAGAGAAAGGACTTAAATTAGATTTCCGCTCCGCTGTCGATGTAAAGTGTTCATCGATGATATACCACCAACAGAGTTTGATAACAGCAAGTATTTTATATCCTAACAAATTAGTATATAGAATAACTGTACCTGGGCACCCTTTCTAAAATCCCTCTGGTCTATTTCAGGATACATCTCAGGAGCGTACCTTCCACTACCATGTGGACCTGGATCCTTGAAACTTATAAGTTGAAAACAAAGGCAGGACAAAAAATCAAAGTGAGTGGATATGAACATCTTCAAGAGAGAAAAAAAGTTCCCATATTCTATTTTCCAAAAGGATATTGAAATATAAGTTTATACTGTTCTCACCAATCCACGAAGCTAACATTTGTTCCCATCAGGTAGTTATACACATAATCAAATGAATGCAGAGGAACACAGCTGTGAAATAAAGCAAAGATGACTCAGTAATTGAGAACAAAGGATCAAAAAGGGAGTCACCATAATCAGGGTCCAAACCTGTCAGAAAGCAAGACAAAAACTTGATTATCAACATCTTCCAGTGCATTTGCTAATAGTCTCTTCTCAGCATCAACCATTGAAATCAATCCCCATACTACCTGCATAACAAATACACTACTTACTGTTAACAATCTCAAAATTACAGCATAAGCAATATGATAGACCATTAGCAGAGAACAATTCCAACCAAAGATACCCATTTATAACAATCCATTCAATTTGCAAATGGTGAAACAGTAAGTATTCTCAATCCAGAATTCCAGATTGCTAGTAGCTATTTTGTTAGAACTGGACCTACTGTTGTAGGTTGTTGGTTTCTCTCAACCCAGAATGCTATTTTTATTCTTTACCAAGTCATTTTGGTGTGTTCAACTTCAACATGACTTGGTAATATTCTCAACCCACATGTTTGCAAGGTTTTTTGGGCCTAGTTTCCCTCATAAAATGGGCCAATTCTTTTCTACATATTCAGAGTTGCTTTGAAAATAAAATGAAACACAGACGAAAATTATTACCGCATCACTGTGAATATCCCGACCAACAAACAAAGAACTAGTATGAACAGGCTTTTCACGTGATGCATGCACATAGATGGAGTATCTTCCCTCCTGTCCCTGTTCAAAGAAGGCACAGTTATTCAATTTTCTTTAAAAGTCACATGAATAATATGAGAGCTGGGAAGTATTACATCACACAAACACACAGAGGGTTAGTACCAATAAGGGAGGAGAATACAGTGAGTACAGGCTACTATTTGCTTTTTGCTAAGAATATTACCAGCTTTGGTACCTATATGGTGAAAACATAGGCTTAATCTATTTATACAGGCTAATACCTGCTAGGAGCATTGTTACTTCTATCTAATGAAGGTTCATTGGGGAATCAACATGTTGGCCCAATGTTATATACTCATATTTCAATAATACACACTACAAACAAGTATATCCACTAAATTGTCTGGAACCAACCTAGGTGTTGTTATACATTTGGAAGACTTATGACGCCTTGCAGTTTAAGGAAACAGAAAGACCCTTGAAAACTTATACTCCTTAAGTGGCACAAAAACAACAAGTACATCT
>DXKC01001522.1:0-13529 GCA_031170775.1 Cymbopogon citratus
GACTTGAAACGACGGCGTAGATTGAACCTCAATGGCGGTGGAAGGCCATAGACCGAAGCTTGCTAGCAGGTGGGTCCCACCTAGGTCGACCGACCTAGAGGAGGTCGACCGACCTGGCCTGGTGCCAGGTGGCCTCCCCGTTCGCTCTGGTGTCTTCTGGTGTCTTCTAGATCCTTCTAGTGCCACTTTTCAGATTATTTGCTGAGATAGTCATATCGTGGTTGGATTCTTCCTTCGGTCAGCTGCTGGATACACCCCTGTAGAGTGCAGTTATTTTGGAGCTGTGGTCTTCTGATAGTTTAGTCCTTGAACTTGTAGATGATGATGGTTCTAGGGTCTTCTAGAGTCTTTCGAGTCGTAATCATTGAGGACTTTCTCTCCAGAACCCTGAATATAGCAAATGGTAGGTCTGTCTCGATCGTCTCGATGAGCTCTTCGCAATGGTGTGCTCAGATTCATCACTTGGGATACTTTTATATGTAAAAATATTGGATATCCTACAAAACAAGTGAGAACAACACAACTCGTGGAACTCGTTAGAAGTAAACACTACAACTATGCTTTATGTGTAATTTTATGTCTTTTCATGTGATAATTGATGGTTATAAATGAGCATTAATGACGTCAACAGTAGCGACGTTCTTCAGCCCATAAGGGTACGGTGCTGGCGTGGTTGGTGTAGCGGTGCTCGGACTCCGTGGTCGGCGCTGCACCTGGTCTGGAGAACGTGGTCGGGCCACAACCAGGATCGGATCTGACTGGTTAGTGGTGCGACACTTGGGAGCCGGAACTAGAGTTGGATCTAGTTGGACAGAGGTCGGCGGTGCGATGCTTGGGAGCCGCGGCCAGAGTTGGACCTGGGCGGCGAGAGTGGTCGGCGGTGTGACGCTGTGCCGCGGCCAGAGTTGGACCTGGGCGGCGAGAGTGGTTGGCGGTGCGACACTGTGCCGTGGCCAGAGTTGGATCTGGGCGGCGGGGGTAGTCGGCGGTGCGACACTGTGCCACGAGTTGGATCTGGGCGGTGAGGGTGGTCGGCGGTGCGACGCTGTGCCGCGGCCAGAATTGGATCTGGGCGGCAGGGGTGGTCGGCAGTGCGACCGGTTGGTGAACGACGACGATGAACGACAGTGAATCCATCCTGAGTTAGATCAGATCTAAGAGATTGAACCATGGACAATGTACTATCTAACCTTTCAGTCTGACGATCTATGAGATCGATCAGATCGGAGTTGTCGATCTTCTTTCCCTGGTAACGGGGAAGTTGTCATCGAGTTGATGAAGAAATCGACCCCGGGGTTGGCCCCATGATCGGAGTTGTCGGTGAAGCGGTTGGTGAAGCCGATGAAGAAGCAGGCTACACCTCCTCCACAGTCTTGGCGGTCCTCGAGATGCCGACGGTCCAGGTGACCGAGCTGACGGTGAGCGTGAGACCGATGCCAAAGTCCATGGAAGCAAGGAAGGACACCATTCGATCGACTCGAGCTCTAGATGTGCTCCCCCTACCTAGTGCGCCACTGTCAACGAAAGCTGGTCGGCAGTCCACCACGGGGTTACCCTTGGTGGTTATTTTGGTGTTGGGCAGTCTAAAGCTAGCGATCGAGCATGACACACGACGGGACAAAAGGATTTATCCAGGTTTGGGCCGTGAGATGCGTAATACCCTATATCCTACGTCTCTGTGGATCGTATTGCCTTATGAAAGCGTGAGTTGTAGGGTTCCTCCTGCCCGCCTTATATAGTCGGGGGACAGGGTTACAGATCCTAGGATTTCAGTATGGGATAATTACAAACATACGTATCGAGGAAAGATATGAGTTTCCTATTATCAAGACTGTCTTGCGTGGCAAGGCGCCTCCTTATGCCTGAGCAGGGCCGCCGACCATGCTTGTTGGCGTCCTTTGGGCTTTGACTTGTCGTCCTGGGCCTCCAAGAACGTGGCCCAAAGATAGCCATGAGGGTATAGGGGTTAATACACCCACAGACGCATGCGACGAGCTTGCTCTTCTAGGCCTTTGGATGTTCATCACTCTTCTCATGGTATGAACACTTGTGAGCCTAGTAAGAAGCCTGGTTTTATTGATGGATTCTATGACTCCTTCTCTAGTGGGTTAGGCCATGATTGTGGACATACTTCCAGTGCTTCTTGTGTTGGTCCACAACATGCCTCTCATGGTGGTTCTGTTGGTTCTTCTCATAAGACTTTGAGAGATGTTTGCCTCCATACTCATGGTACAACTCGTTTTTCTTCTCGAGTTGCCTTTTCAAGGAATGCTTCCAAGGGTGCTTCTAAAACTCTCACGAACCAACATTTGCATCATGCTAACCCACATGATAAGTTGAGTACATCTTTTAGGCATGTGACCAAGTCTTGGGTTCCCAAGTATATGCTTGCTAACCCTTCAGGATTCAAGACTCGGGCTTCTTTGTCCTCTCATGTGTAGGTATGAGGACGTGGGGTGGAGAACATGCGCTTGATGGAACTTGATCCTTTGTTTTGGTGTGATGAAGACTTGATGGTTCTCTACATCCACCTTGATGGCCTCCAAGAGGCATGAGCTTTAACGGACACCTACACCCGTTGTGAGCTATCATATACACTCCTACCTTGTACACTCATGTTTTCCTACCTGCGGTATGAGATAGTGTTCACTTGCTCACTTGTATATTACTTGCATGTATTATACATGTATCATGCTTTTATATACTGTCTAGCATGCTTTTTCCTGTGTATCATATGTCATGCTAGCTTTGTGTATATCTTGGTCCGTTACCTATTTCGCTGTTAGTATATGATCCTTATGAACATTTTTGCCATGCTTTATCATGTGCTTTAAATTTCTAAATTGGTATGATGTTCATAGGTGTCATTTCTAGTTAGCTTTTGTACATGTTCATGTATCCTGTTGACATGCTTTGTTAGCCCATGCTTTTAGCCATCTTAACATCATGTTATATGCTTTTATCTCTCACTTGACATTATCATAGTGCATTGTAACCTGTGTTGAGATTTTTGGTTGCTTTTGGGTTTGGCATGTCTTTGAGATCTTCTTTCCTTTTGGCTTCTTAGAGTTTTTCCTCCATTCTGTGTTGGAGTTTCCTCTTGAGTCTTTGTGATGCTTTTTAGGACTCTAGCTTTTCTTTTGATAGGTTCTTCAGTTAAGGGGGAGTTTGGCTTCTTTTGAAAGGGAGTTGGTTTCTTTGTGCCTTCTTATTGCTTGGTCTCAACCTTCCTCTTGTGGGTCACTTGTTTTCCTTTTCAATCAAGAGGATGTCTTGGTATCACTTGTTTTGGTTCTTCAAGTGCTATCTTGTTTTGGTCCTTCAATTGGTACCTTTTCTATGGTGCTCAATTGGGTTCTTTTGCTTGTTTCCAAGGTCTTGTTTTGAACCCTCCCAAGTGCTTCATGAGTACGAGCTGATCTCTCTTGCTCTTTTGGATTTGCACGTTGTTCAATGACTAGTTCTTCTTCTGAACATTGGAAGTGGGATAGGAGACTTGGTCACTTGAGTTTTGATCTACTTGCTAGGTTGAGCTCTTTTGGACCTAATCCGAGGATTTCCTAGTTTGAAATTTAAGAAGGATTTGGTATGTCACCCTTGTCGCCACGGGAAGATGGTTATTGCTTCTCACCCTCCTTTGAACCAAATCATGACGAAGGAACTCGGAGAAATCCTCCATATGGACGCTGTTGGTCCTACACGGGTGAGGTCTGAGGGAGGGAAGTGGTACATTCTAGCGATCGTGGATGACTTTTCAAGATAGTCTTGAGTCTTTTTCATGGAGAGCAAGGATGAGGCATTCCCTCTAGCTCGTGATTTGATTCTTCGAGTTTCCCAAGGGTGCCATGCGAGCAATCTGCAGTGACAATGGCCCTGAGTTTAAAAACTCCAACTTTGAAGGATTTTGTTCTTCTTTGGGTTTTGTGCACCAATTCTCCTTGCTATATGATTTCTTAGTAGAATGGCATTGTTGTGCTAAAAAATTGAACACCTATTGAGATGGCTAGGATGATGCTCGATCAGCATAGGACTCCTAGGAGATTTCTTCTTGTCATGTTTTCCAACCGCATTTTCCTCTAAGCTTTTACAAAGAAAACCTCTTATGAGTTGCTATTTGGTTGATCACCCAAAGTGAGTCACTTTAGGGTTTTTGGTTGAAAGTGTTTTCATTCCAAAGGATGGATTTTTGGACAAGTTTGAGTCACAGTCTTCTGACAGGATTTTTCTGGGTTATGCCTCTCATTCTTCTGTTTATCATGTGCTTAACCTTGAAACTAACCGGGTGATGGAGACTTGTGAAGTCACCCTCGATGAGACTATGCTAGTCGCTTAGGCTCTTTTTGATCACTTGACACATGTTATGAGCTAAGCTGATTTTGAAACTGTGAACATGATTAATAATGATGAAACTTAAAAAATGTTCATCCTGAGTATGGCAACTAGCATGTGTAGGATGTGTTGAGCTCATATATGCTTTCCTGGTATGCTCGGTTGCTATGTCTCATGTTTCTTGAGTCATAAACTTGCTTTGGATGGACAGTGATTCACTTGTGCTAAAATTTGAAATCCAATCTAAGTGTGATAAAATTTAAGCAGGATCTTTACTATCCCACGTCAAGGTATCGAGATTGCTTCCCTTTGCACTTGGGATGAACTTGAACCCTGTAGTGAAGTCTAGAATCATTGTCTTAAGCTCTTTGGCTTGGCGTGGTTCACATTTGGCATGACATTATCGATGCCTTTTGTATACACATGTCTTGCTAATACTTGTGTACCGCTGCATACTCTGATAACTTAAAATTTGAAAAACACAAGTGTTGGTCTTTTCTTTGACATGATGTATGAACGTTGCATGGGGTAGTTCACCTGGTATACTTGAGTTAGCACTAGTATGTTTTTCTGCCTGCATATGCTAGGAGCTACATTTGGTGGTGAACCCCTTTTCTAAAAATACTTAAAGCTTGCACAGAAATGCTTAAATGCCATATTTCGTATCACTTGATCAACCTGAGCTTTTGCTAGCACTTATACTTGTTGCTTACACACAGGTTAACACCAGCTAGAGTATCTTGTCATTCTGATTGTTATATTCCTGAAGCTGTGCATTTATAACATTTTGCATGCATTGCATGTTTTGAGGGGGGTTGCATCTCTTGTATCTAAAATCTTGATAAATGCATATGCCAACATGGGGGAGAATGAACCATAAATCTAGAGTGTATGGATTCATCTGTGAGATTGCACCTTCCCATAGGGAGTTCCTTTTGATCTGTTATTGATATGCTTTTGCTTTGAATTGATATGCTTTTGCTAGATGTGTTTAGCCTTTTGGTGTTGAGCCTTTTGCCTCTTCTTGAGGGTCTAGCGGTCTTTGCATTTGATACGCTTTTGATTTGCATTGAAATGCTTTTGCTAGAGGTGTTGAGCCCATTTTTCTGCCTCTTATTGAGAGGGCTAGCTTTACCTTGCTTGGTTGCGTTGAGCCGTTGCCCATGTCTTTGGGGACCAAGTTCTGAATTATGTTTTGCTCATTGTAAGTGACCCGTTTTGAGCTTTTATTTGGCTTTCGGTCATTTGAGTGGGCTTTCTCTGGCTTTGTGTTGGTGTTGTCAATGCACTCATCAAGGGGGAGATTGCGAACATATGGCTTTTTACATAGCCATTGTGTAGCGCCTTTGTGTGATGAGTGATTGCCAACAAGGTCCAGCACTTTTGGTTGGTAGGTTGATGGGTGGTTTTGCTAATCCCAGGCATAGGGTATATTATGTCAAAATGTGTCTCTTGGCTTGTGTTGTGCAAATGTGGAGCTCGGAGGCGGTAGTGACGGTCGGGAGAAGGTCAAGCGGACGTGCCGTGCTGACAGACCGAGTGCGGTGAAGGGCGAATGTGGTGGCTTGGACTGAGGGACCAGATGACCGGGTGCTAGCCGCGGTGGCTGACACTTGGGACTTCGACAAGTGCGAGATGACATGGCGGGGGACCCGGGTATGGCCCGTACTCATGAGGAGGTTTGTTGGTTTGTCCTCAAAACCATCGGCGGGGGACCCGTGCGTGGCACATACTTGCAAAGAGGTTTGTTGGTTTGTCCTCAAAACCAGCGGTGGGGGATCCGTGCACGGCACGTATTCGCAAGGAGGCTTGGTGGTTTGGCCTCAAAACCATCGGCGGAGGTTTCGCGGGTTTGGCCTCAAAACTCGGGTCGGTCCCGGCGCGGACGGACGGCACGTGACGGTATCGAGGAGATTGCGTGGACGCAAGGCTACGGGTGAGGAGGCGCGGTGGCCGTCAGATTATTGAAGAAACTTAGACGGTTTTACCCCTTGGGGGTATTTGGGTTGAGTACTTCATGTAAGGGCGCTTTTGTCTTTGACGAGCACCTATATAAATGAGAAGGGGACTGGTTGGGCAGCCATCCCTTGGAGGTGTCACTCTCATTTATGTTATGTTGAGAGGAGGCTAGGTTCAGAGAGAGGAGAGGCTCTTGTTCTTGAGCTTTTTGCCATCCATAGCTTTGATTTGCTAGGAGTGGCTTGTAACCGGATATCGCAAAGTAATACAAGATACAAGAATCATTTACTTGTTCCACTTGTTCTCCACTTCAAATCTTGGCTGGGATTTGTGTTTGATTCTTGTTCTTGGTGTTCTTCATAAGTTCATCTCTTATCCCTCTGAGAACTTTGCGATTTCTTTGTTTCTAGAGCTTTTCAATTTGAATATTTTGCCTTGACTTGATCTATGATGTGAGTAGAGGCTTTTCACCGCAGGAATTGCTCTGAATCCTCACAAGATCAAAGATTCATTGATTTCTTGCTCTAGGTCTCCCAAGTTCCTCTTTTCTCCTCTTTTGTGATTTCTCGAGTTTTACTACGATCTGAGTGATGATCTCCTAGAGATAGCTTCCCAATTGCATCAGGAACCTATTGTCAAAATTTGGTCACAATTGGAGTTGATTTGGAGTTTTTAGGGAGAAATTTGGATCTTGCCCGAGGCTGGTAGCAAGAACCAGCTAAGCTGGTTTTGGAGTCGGCTAAGCCGGTTTGGACCCGGCTAGGCCGGCTTGGCACTCGGCTAGGCCGACTCCCAGGCTGAATGTTTCAGTCAGCTAGGCCGACTGTTTCAATCGGCTAAGCCGACTTGTTTCACTTGGCTAAGCCGACTGGACAGCACTCAAAGGTGTTTTTGTTGCATCTTGAGTTTCCGAACTCTGTTTCTCGATCCGTCAGTTCCTACGGGTTTCTATTTCTGCCAGGAACTTTTCTGTTGGGTGCTTTTTGGTTTTTGGGGTTAGTGTGAAAGAGCCTATGACCTCCATCTCCTTTCTTTGAGAGAAAGAAAAATTTGAGGCTCCTATTCACCCCCTCTAGTCGTCGTTACCGGTCCTACACCCATACACCTTTCAAGCAATATTTGATCTACCAGTAACTAGATGATAGCCGATATAAGCATATAAATAATGAAGGCATAACTGGATCGGCAGCACCAACCGATGCAGAGTCCATGAAGCAGGAATAAAACATGCTTAAAAGCAAACAAGCAATTCAATTAATCTAAGACTGGTCTACCGGCCGACGGTCTTAGATTGATCTCCGAACCTATCCAAATCTAAGCCAATTTTAAACCTACAACATGTGACGATCAAGATTAGATAGGAATTAGTCGATGAGAGCATAGATTCAAGCATACAATATATCTAGCATGCAAAACACTTGAATTTGATAGGATTTAAGGCTAAACCTACTAATCTTTGATCGGGCAGAGATATTGTAATGATAAATAAAGCATTAAGAACAAACGAATCTACTAGTTTGCAAAGCTAGTAGAGCCGATAAATAGATCGATCACATAGATTTAGAGATCGGACAAGCCATTGTAGCCTAACCAATGAGATAGATCAGGGTAAATACGATACTTACAAACAAATTGGAAGCCTCTCTCCACGGACAATCACAACCTGATCGAAGGTCTCGCCAAGAATCTACATTATGTTACCCCTACTCCTACTCCTTGGTTTGGCATGATAGCCGATTGTATTGGTTGATCGGATGATGATTATCACAATGGTCGGAGCTTTATATTTATAGCCTGGACGAATAAGAGTTCTAATTAAAAATGACTAGAAACTAAGGTAAAAAGCTTGGACTCCAATCTTTCCCTTTTTGTGGAGTCCGACGTGTCCTTCCTTCTTGACCGACTCGAATGCAATCTCTTCTTTGATCAGCTGTCTTGTTAGTTCTGCACTTAGCCGATACATCTGCCATGTTGGTCGATGCCAAATCTACCTTTCTCTTTCAATCAGCTGGTGCCACGTTGCCTTCATTCCTTGTGACATATGGTCCTGCACACGAGATTTCTCTTACCAAAATTTGGCTTCAACACATGCCCCAAATTTTAGGATAAAATTGATTTTATTCCAAAATTTGAGTCATCTTTCCTTTGCTGATCAGCCGAACAGTAACTATTTATTTACTAAATTGCCACTCAAATTCCCCATTCGGTTGTCAAACCCTATATCACTCTGTTTGAATCCGCCGCCATCTGTTGCTCAAATCTTCAGGCGACTCCATAATCTTCTTCGAGTTTCCATTTCTCATAGTGATTATCGAGCTTCTCAGTTGGATCTTCTCTTGAAATGGCTTCGATGGACAAAATCCCTAAGGTAACTGCTCAATTCATATCTCACTGTCCTTTACTCCGCTGCCAATCATCTTTGGCTTAGTTTGGATTGTTATGTTTTGTATAGGAGCTTAGGAATGAGATCTTGATCCCAGTAGATGGGCAACCAGATTCATATTTCATCGGTCCTATGGGTGATCCAAACTCTGTTGATGTTATCTTGGCTGAGACTAAAAGGGTACCTTTTAGGCAATCTAATATGGATCCTTCTCTTTGGAACAAGAGAATTTCTTTCAGAAATTGGCCTACATTGCTCTCTGGTTGGAGAAATTGGGTGATCAGAGTTGCTAACAAGAGATCTGCAGATTAAATGGACAATCATTTGGATCAATGCATCTCCCTTTCCTTAGCAGATCTAGAGAAGAATGAACCAATGCTCAAGGCTTTTGCTTATTTCTAGAACAGCACATACAATGCCTTCACCTTTGGTCATGGCCCATGATAGTAACTCTAGCAGATATCCACATGTTGACTGGATTGAATGTTTCAGGGACTTTTCTCCTTTCAACATATCCAAATCTTCATACAAGCTTCAAATTATTAAATCTGGGGGTTGGTCTGCATATATTTCAGAATTCAATACCAAGAAAAAGATTATAGAGGACAGAGAATTCACTGCTTTCCTAAACATGTAGCTGGACATATATTTCTTCCATGGCAAACCCTGAGACCCTACCCACAATTATCTTGATCTAGGAGAAAAAATAGCATTAGATTCAGATGTCCCCTTAGGAAAGTATTTGTTGGGTGCACTTTATCATCTTCTAGATCAAGTTTCTCGATGCCTGATGAAGAACAACCCAATCCCCACTATTACATGTCCTTGGTGGCTTCTTCAATTATGGCTCAATCTATATGTGCACAAGCTTGTGACTCAAGAGCTAGGACCTTTGAAATTCCCTTCTCAGACTTATAGAGAAGAAGATGAAGCTCAAATGTTGGATGAAGAAAAGTTCAGCCGATGCACATCCTTTGATGAAATAGCATTGGCTATTTCAATTGATAGCTCTATCAGTCAATTCTTCAGGCTCTTCTATAGAGGACTTCCTGAAGATATCTTAACTTGGTTCCCATATGATGAATGTTCCGATCTTGAGCACCCTTCATCATTCAAATTTGACACAGCTATTATTGACAATGAGGCCAAGAAGATCATGAACTGTTTGTTAAAACCCTGCTTGCTGTTCACAGAAGTTAGGAGTGGAAGAGAGAAACCCCCAATCTCTTATGGATTCTATAATCCTTCCATAGCTGCAAGGCAAATGGGACTTGGCCAGCTTCCTCCAGGCCTATATATAAATTGAAACCTAGGGAAGCTTTGAATGATGGGCTCGAATATCACAGAATTATTCAATTTGAACAGCACCACCCAACTCTGAACCTTGAATCTTGGACATGTGTTTCTTTTCATTCCACAACTTTTGCCTTATGGTGGCAAGGATGGAAAGATCATCTATTCAGGGCAGTTGTATCAACTTTTTGTATTAGGTGCTTTGTTTGTAGCCGGTCCTCTGATCAGAAGGGTTATTTTCCATTGAGGTTGTGTTTCATCTTTTTTTCATGCAAAAAAGAGTTGTGCTTAGTTTCAGTACTAATAGGATTCTAAAAAGATGTGTCATACATATTTATGACAGTGTATGTTGTATGGAGGGAACAGTATAAGCAATTGCAATGTTATCTATTTATTAATAAATAGTGGAGATGAGAATTCATACGGAGTACTACTTTCACCTAGAGCGCACTCAAAATGGAAGAGAGGAGTGAGCACCCAACGGTTTGCCAACTACATACTGGAATCGGACCCTGAGTGGACTGGCCCTGAGTGGCAAACTCCCGTACTCCACCTTCTTCCCTACTGATTCTTCCCAAAATCCAGATTTGCCACCAAAATCTCTCCTCCTACTCCCCATCGCATAGATCGTCCAATCCCCTTCACATCAACCAGCGATTTGGCCGGTTTCATCCTAATAGTGCCCTTCGTGGCTGCTGGCAAACTGCTGTATCCAATCTCCTCTCAATCCATTAAACTACCCCTAAATCCACTCCAATCCACCTTGGATTCCACTTTGATTGCCATTCTCCAACAGATCCACCTGCTTTTGGTCTGCTCCCTTGATTCTAACGGCTATTCCCATCCCCATCTTAGGAGGTGCGGGAAGGAACTCAGCCTGGGTTCGTTCTCCATCGTCTGCCTCCGAGTGATTCGATCGATTCCCCTCCTATAAGCTCCACTGTCTCAGTCCAGATGTACACAATCGATGAGGAACCAAGATCCAATTTCAATTTCCTTGCCTCCGTTGTTTGCTTCATGCTGCCCCTTTCCACTGTGGCCAGCAACTATTCTGTCATCCCAGATCCTCCTGCTGTGGCTGAGCTGCCACCACCTGATCCCCCGCCACCTACCCTGCCCCATGCCAATACCCTGATGGCCACTCCTCTTGGTTCATCAGAGAGGTCGCGGGTGTCGGGGATCAACTCAGGGAGGGCCGAAGTGTGTGAAGCTGCCACCCAACATATGGCTTCCGGAGATCGACTGCGGCAAGAAGAGCGTGGGCGCAACCACGCCCACTAGTGCGCACACTTGCCAAGGCCCGTCTCCAGGTGGGAGCTGGATGAGGCCGTCGGAGCACGCGACGCTGGTGATTCACAGACGGCGACGACTTTGGGGACAGGAACAGTGGGGGCGATCGGTAGGCCCTCCATGTTGTCCCGTATGGCTACGCCACAGAACCACCCAACCACACCAGCAGTCTCCGGCGCCGGCCGTCAGGGAGCCACCGGCGCAATGACACTTCTCGCCTGGAACTGCCGAGGCTCAGGCAGGAGTCTTCGCAGTTCCACTATGGCGCACTTGTCCCGCCTACTTGGATCGACTAAAGCTCAGGTATGTTTTATTTCAAAAACTAGGAATTCAACAGTAACTAAACTGTTCTTAAGAATCACTTCAACCTTAACGATGCTTTTGTAGTTCCTGCACAAGGCCAGTCAGGTGGCCTTTGACTGCTTTGGGGCCATGAAGTTGATATCAATATCATTGATCATTGTCACAACTTTATCTTTGCTCTGTGTATTAATAGAACAAGCAAGCAGCAATATGGTCTAGTGTGTATCTATGGAGACCCTCATCATCAAACTACTTCTGTTATCTGGGAGCATGTTCTGGAATTTGTTGACCAAAATAGTAACTTGCCGATGTTTTGCATGGGGATCTTAATGAACTTATGCATATTAATGAGAAGCTAGGTCCCAATAGGGCTGATGTGCATCATATTAATGAGTTCTGTGCATATATTAAACAATGTGGTTTCTTTGATCTTGGTTATAGTGGGCCCGCATATACGTGGACTAACAAACGCTTCTCTTCTGTACCTACTTATGAAAGACTTGATCGTTGTTTAGGCAATGCTGAATGGTGTTTGGTGTTCCCTGCTACAACCATTTACCATCTTCCGATGATGTATAGCGATCATGCTCCAATTCTCGCCGTTCTAAATTCTCAATGTCCTCGTGCTAACAAACCATTTCGTTTTGAGAATTGGTGGTTGATGAAACAGGAATACCATGAGGTTGCCAAGCAAAGCTGGATGAAATCTTCTTCTCGCAATTTCACTCAAAAAACAAGGTATCTGGCTTCTGACTTGCGTAAGTGGAGGCGTGCGAAACCAAGGAACTCAGATCTCCTAGCCCAAATTGAATCTCAATTGCTCGATGAGCAATCCAAGCCTCCTGCCATCCAGAACCAAAGTCTCCAGCAGCAGCTTACTGACCAACACCAAGATCTTCTAGCCAAAGAGGCAACCTACCATGTCCAACGTGCTAAGAAAAGATGGGCCTCCCAAGGGGACAGGAACACCTCCTTCTTTTTTAGATCCATAGTCAAAAGAAACCGCAAAATTCGCATCACTCATCTCACAAATCCTGATGGCTCCCTCTCTACCACTCCTGAGCAAATCTCTAGTACCCTGGTTCAGTACTTCAGCTCAATTTTCTCCTCCCATTGCCCATTGCCTACTCCAATAATTCCCTCTCCTGGCTGTCGTCCCAGCTCCATGACCATGCCTACCCTACAGTACCATCCATCTCAACTTGTAAATGAAGATGAGGACAATCTGGAAAGTGAGATATATAGGTTTACTTATTCAGTACCAGATATTACTAAAATCCACTCTATTGTTAGACAGATGAGAAGCAATGCTGCCCCTGGTCCGGATGGTCTTAATGCTGCATTTTACAAATCGGCTTGGCCTTGGATTAAGGAAGACATACACAAGGTAATTGCTGAATTTTATGCCCATGCATATATTCATCCAGATATTAATAAGACTTACATTACCTTGATTCTTAAAAAAATTCAACCTACTATCCCTTAGTACTACCGACCTATTAGTCTTTGTAATGTTATCTATAAAATTATTTCTAAATCTTTGGCTAATAGAATTAAACCTCACCTTCCTGACTATATCGACCATGCTCAATCGGCATTTGCTGCTCATAGACACATCTCATCTAATATTATAATCACACAGGAAATAGTTCATTCTTTTAGTCTTAAAAGCTGGAAAGATCAAGCTTTCATTCTCAAAATTAATCTTGCTAAAGCTTTTGATAGATTGGAATGGCATTTTATTTCAGCGGCTCTTCGTAGAAAGGGATTCAATGATAACTTCATTAATCTTATACAAACTTGTATTTACACCCCCACTTTTAATGTGTTAGTTAATGATGAACCTTCTAAGGGCTTCAATTCATAGAGAGGGCTTAGACAAGGATGTCCCTTGTCCCCCTATCTTTTTGTCTTAGCCATTAATGAACTCTCAATTAGATTACAGGACGCCCTTCATAGCAGCAACCTTGAT
>DXKC01001527.1:0-11346 GCA_031170775.1 Cymbopogon citratus
GTGTGTGCCCTGGCGGCGCGAGACAGAAGGCCGGCGCGCGTGAGAAGATCGATCGTGAAAAAGGAACGCAGAAAACCAGCCACGTCATAAAAAAAATTTGGGTGGGCCTATCTTTTAAAATTTGGCAAGCCCAAAATGCCAATCTGCTGGAGATAGCCTCTTTTTTAACTTGCCAAATGGATTAGAGAGTTGCCAAAACTTAAGATTTGCCAACTATTTTTTATATAACTGCTGGAGATGCTCGGAAAGTTCCCAAAGAAAAAGGTCGGCAGGGAAACTGAGGAAGTTGGATTGGATACGATAGGCCCGCGATGCATAGGAAAAAGGGACGGGACAAAAGCAAAATAAATAAATAAATAAAATAAAATATATATAAGCGAAGTGGGAGATCGAACCCCGTGCCTCTCGCATGCAAAGCGAGCGCTCTACCATTTGAGCTACATCCCCAATTTTGTCATAAAATTTCTGTCCGCTAACAAAAGTCAAATAGACCATACTGACTCGATCAACAAGGCGTGGATTTAACACGGAAGAAACAATGAAGCGTGGATTTTTTTTTTTTGACAACAATGAAGCGTGGAATTAACACGGACGAAACGTAATAATGGAGAAAATGTAAACAAATATTTTTGTTCCGAAGTAACCATTTCCTTCGTACAATCATGTCTATACCATCGATCAACACACTTGAGAAGCCTTTGATGCTTCTGCATCTATTTGATTTGAATGCTAACTGTGTACATCTATTTCCATTATATTCGAATCACGAGCTCATTCTGTTATATAGAAGATCCCTCGCGCTATAGGCTATAGTATACAATGGCATGTGCAGAGAAATACACAACATCAAGAAAAGAAAAAAAAAACTGCACAATGCATATTTTGCTATACAAAAATCAAAGTAAAAACAAACTATATACAGCGAGGAGGAATTCTTGTCTCGCCATTTTTCTTGTAGATTAAATCGAGGTAGCATAATGATGCAGGGGCCTATTCACTCTATTTGCTTTCTCTTCTAGTCTAGTTGTAAAAGGTCATTAGTACTGGCGATCTGACAGGATGGAATCACTCCAGGAAAGCATGAAATCACGTGCAACAGATGGTAAATCTGCGTAAAAAAACATAAGTAAATTCATCTCTTGAACCATAGAGAATGTCTTCCAATATCATAGGAATAAATAAGCAGAATCTGAATTCATCAACTTACCTTGAAGAACCTCAAGGGCAACTGAAGGCACATCTATTTGATCTTCAACAAGTCTGTATACATCCACAAGCTGCGAACAAGGAAACGAATTACAGTCATCCATTGAGCACTCAATCAAATATATTTTACAGTAACATCCACCATTTACAGGAACACCGGACAGAGTACCTCTTCTACGTGCAATTTGGAGTCTTCAGTGAAAGCCAGTATAAGTTGTCTCCTGATACCAGCATCGATAAGGAACATCCGTGCTCCATCTTTTATTGTTTCAGTGAGATCAAGTTTGCTCACCGATTGTCGATTTCTTACAGCTTGCCTGATAGTCACTGGATCAGAAAGCTTCTAGGACGAATAACATACACAGGAAAGAAAGATAGTGGTTCCAATACTCACAAACTATTCTTTTTCAGTGCAGGGTTGCTGCTCATCTTGGACACATTCTCCTTGGCAAGAACTATAAGGTTTTCTAGTCGTTTCCACTGGAATGCCCCATCTTTGAATAGTACCTGCACAAGGGGTAGGGGGGATGAGGTAAGTACTACAAACCATAACATGGTATAAACATTTGTATTTGTAATAATGCGCTTGAACATGCTTTTGAAATTTTCCATTTTCATTCCTTTTCTTTTCCAATACCAATGCTTAAATTGACAATTTGTTTCACATAGTTCTTACAGTTGTCAATAGGGTCTAAACAAGTTACCTGAATCAGGCGTTCACGGAGAGCAGGGTTTGGATCTGTCAACAGACGCTTTGCTACATATGGATAGGCAACCTAAATATGAAGAAACATACAAGGATGTTAGTAACCAAAGAATGCTCGTTGATGTTTTCTTTGGAGCTCAAATGGTAGCACATGTCAATACGTCATACCTCAAGAAACTTAAAATCACGCTTTAGTGTAAAGCAGATTCCTTCTTGCGTCAACAATGAACGAATAACCAAAGAAAATCTTTCTGGGATGCGGATTGGATAGTTGTACACAAGCTGATTGAACTTCCCTGTGATTTTGATTTTGATTTTGATTAGATAATGAAGTTTATCTTCCCTCAGATATTTTTAAAGTAGTAAATTGCATTCACCATACAACTTGTATGGTTCTATCACTTTAGTCCAATAGCTTGCAAAATGAGATGCATCAACTAGGCATGTACGATCATATACGGTCCAAATACACACAAAGGAGCATCTGTGATAAGCTGGCAATATGGCATGGAACATAAATTGGCTTTATGCACATAAACCCATATTCATTGCTTTTTTCTGAAGTTTAGATATCGTTTTCATTGTGCATGATATGGAATCTGAACCATTGCATTGGGGCAGGGTGATCAGCGGTTATGATATATCACATTGCTTGCAGAGAGAGGCAGGCAATCGCATAGAACTCGGAACCATATATACTTGGCATCTCTACTTGGCATCCATCTATTTTAGGCAAATTAAGAAAAATTAACCTCCAACAGTTTAGCATCCAACTTGGCAACTTTAGCAAGTTGGCAAATTTCACTCCCTCCACGCGCATATATACGCGCGCGCAAAGAGGTTGGCATCCTGTTTCCGGCTGATTCACTACTGCTGATTCACTGCTCCTGCTGATCTGCTACTGTCTCGGTGTCTCCTCTGTCTCCTACTGTCTACTGTCTCCTGTCTCCTGTTGTCTAGGTGCTGGTGGAGTGGACGGGTAGAGCACATGGCCCTGATCCTGCTCCTCCTTGCTGGTCCGGTTTTTTTTTTTAACATCTTGATGTCTACCCTTGTTTGTCTCGTAGCTACTAGTACTACTTCATCCTCCTTCGTGAATGCAAGGTGTTGACATAAACATAGTGCGCATTACAATGAAATGGCAAAACAATATAAATCCGGAGTACAAACTTGTAAAAAAAATTATCCATTACACTTGAGTGAAAATAAAAGCTTATGGGTCTTCTTTTTTTCATTTTACGAAGTTCAAAATAGCAAATTATTGGAGAGGGGCTGTTTTTTTACTTGGCATATTGTTTTGGAGAGGGGATGTTTTTTTACTTGGCATATTGTTTTAGGAGTTGGCAAAACACAAGATTTGCCAAGTAAAATACAGCAAACTCTTGGAGATGCTCTTATACCCTATTATTACAACCTACTATTATCCTTGAAGAATTATTTGTTTATCACACTTCTATTGTGAATTATTAAATTCAATTCAATATATATCACTATGCTATCTAGATGTTCTTGATATATTTACTCGCACCATCTTCTCATGATCCTTGCTTGGACAAGGCTTGGATGACTTGATTCTAGAATTTGCAAAATAAATGATCCAATCACTTCCCTCCATTTATTCTCTGTGTTTATTTATGTGGGAGAGAAACAAGATTAATCTATTTATTCACGAGCCTCAATTTGAATGTTTGCAACTTGCAAATGAAGTGAACTGACAATGAGACAATAAAAACAATCATGCCTTCAACTTAAGCACTTTTTGAAAAAGATTAGCAGATGGAGCACAAATCAGCAGCAGTGATCGGCATCATTGTCAAGGATTGCTATAGGAACATTTTCGTCAAAGTAATGCAATTTTGCATTTTGGGACCCTGTCTCATACAAATTGTACTAGCTACATGTGGCCTGCCTAAATACACTAGGTTTTGCAAGTGGGTGGATTAAAGTAATACAACCATACAAGTTGTTTTATGATCAAATTCAATGTAATTTACTCTTTTTGAAGACATCTAATATATAACATGATGCACTAAGCATTTCTCATTAAAAGAAGAAAAAACATACATGCACTAAGCATGGCTGCATGGGTAAGCAAACATGCTGAAATGTGTTAAAAAAATAATAATTTTCACAACTCATATGACCAACTGCTAAGCAAATAACATGACAGAAAGTTCAGAATATGAAAATTTGTGTATAGTAAAAATTAAACAATGCTATGCAAATCAATATTACCAGTCACAATCCGGAAATTGAAGTCCGCCAAGCCTTTTCCAGCTGAGTTTTGCCAAATGGATTCCAGAGCTGGAATAATTGGGGCTACATCTGTTCCACTAGCAAGGAAACCCAGCCTGGTGAAGTCATTTGCCATTTCAGCATAGTCTTCATTAACAGCATGAACAACAGCATCGATTAGGATTTGTTTGTTTTGCTGCACAAAGAACAAGCAATGAAAACACATGTTAACAACTTCTGTTTCCTTATATAACATGCAAATACGAAAGAGTGCAATCATGGGTTCACAACACAGAGGGAATAACAGATTTTGCTGCAGGCTGCAGGGCTACAAATACAAAATGTATATATAGACAGGAAAGCAATGATGAAAATGTAAAAAAACTGTAAGCGCCAAGAATTCTACCACTACAAAAGTGGTTTTACAGACCTGGCTAAGAACAGCCACATTTCCAAAGTCGACATAAGCAATACGACCATCACGCATTGCAAAAATATTTCCAGGATGTGGATCTCCATGGAAAAGACCAAATTCAAGTAACTGACGCAAAGCAGCACTCACTCCAACTGTGAGGAAACCTTCCACATCAATTCCAGCTTCTTTTATAGCCTGCACGAGTGAATTTGAAATCAATACTGCTACAGAATCACAATGAACTATTGCACCATTGAATTATAAACAGTGATATGAATGGTCAAACCTGTGGGTCCGTACATCTAATTCCATCTATCCACTCCATCACTAGAACACGGGAACCTGAAAGCTGCTTATACACTCGAGGTATCTTGACAGTCGGATCATCCTTAAAATTTTCTAGGAAGTCCTCGATATTTGTAGCTTCCTAAAATATTGCAAACAGGAACTAAAATCAGCAGCTTATCAAAGAGAGGAATATAAAGGAATCATTGTCAAAACATAATCATTGCACTCTATGTTAAGAACATGTGAACTGTAATAGCTAATTCTATTTCGTCAAATTTGACAACAACAGTACAAAGGCTGAGAAAATACTTACAAGAGTGTAATCCAGTTCTTCCAAAAGTTTTTCACCAAATTCATCAACAATAAGCTCCGGCATTGCACCCTAGTTTCTGAAGACTAATTCCATTCAAAAATGAAGCCAAAGTGCGGAACAGGAAAAGATCTCGGTATATTATTGGTTCAATTCCTGGTCTCTGAACCTGAAATTGTCAATGACATAAAAAAAAATAAGTATGACTTCCAGAGCATAATTTGAACAAAGAATATGATCATCAAAAGTCAGAGAAATATATTTATATTCGTCCTTGTTTAAGAACCATAATTAGAAAAAAAAAAACAATACATCTAGTTAGAAAATGAGTAAATAAATGTAACTATAAAGAAGTAAACAGATAATAGAAACAAAGTAAACATAGGAACCTTAATAGCAACATCCTCGCCAGTTTCTCTAAGTGTGGCACGGTAAACTTGGCCCAAACTAGCAGCTGCTATTGTCTGTGATGAAATTTTGCTGAACAATCTCTCTAGAGGCTGGCCAAGTTCCTCCTCAATTATGGTAAAAGCCACCTACCAAGTATTCAGCAAAAAAACAAAACTTGGTTCATCACCATGCTTTAATCTGTGCAAACTCTAATAAGTGAAATCCTAAAGAGCTATTTGCAGGTACTTTCTGTTGTAAGACGATACCTGGTTAGGGACTGGAGGGACATCATCTTGCAAGATGCAAAGTTCATTCATATAATCCTCTCGAATAATATCAGGCCTGTTGGCTAGAACCTAAATAACATAACCAAAGAAAGTTAGGACAATTGTAAAGATATATCATCAATGAATTCGAATTATACTTATCCTATATAATGAAGATTAAATGACCTGTCCTGCTTTAATGAAAGATGGGCCCAGATCACATAAAAGATTACGGAGCTGCCGGGCACGATATGGAACAATTTCTTCATCCCGTCCAACCAAAAAGTCATACACAAGAGATGACCAGTAAAATCCAAGTTTCCAAACTATCTCCACTCCCCGACTCGCAAGGGACAGTATGGAACCTCTTGAATCCAAGACTTTTTTCCTCACCTAGCAATTGTAGAAATAAAAACAGTTAAAACAATTTTTAGCAAAACCAATTCTATAAACATAAAAGAATGAAGATTTCAGTACCACTTCTGGGCTGTACTTTCGGAATGGAATACAGACACCACGTTCAATATCAAGTTGCTCCATTGCACTGCTGGGTTTGTTGCTGGATATACTTTTGATAACTGCACCGGTTGATGCAGCATTCATGACATAGAGTGCTGCTCGCCTTCTCCTTTGGGGCGCTGAGAAACTTGAATTTGCAAATCCATGGTGTGCCACTCGTCTGTTAATCATAATTGCGTGAGACCACTGTGCTGAAGTCCAGATACATGCTGTACAGAGCTCCATTTCCCCCCAAATTCTGATATCTGGAGAAGATGACAACAAAGCTTTAATCCGACCAAAATGGAGCACTCTTACAACAGTATTTCTAAATTTGTAATTGGAAAAACAAAATAGTTCATAATTGTTGTATCAACCCGATGTAATGATTATGAAAATTAATAAATTCATTCCTTCATCGGGGAAAAAAATGGAGACGCAACCGCACAAGCATATATATATAGGCAAGGATTGTTAGGGTTTGGCTAATAGAATCAGGGTCAAGCACGGCCACCCGTTCCAGGGCGTCACGGGCAAGAGCGGTGGCGGCGGCCCGCTCCTGGACTGCGACGGCTGCCTCACCTTCGGCCTCGGCGGCGCGGGCAAGAGCTGCGTCGCGTGCAGCCTCGGTGGCGCGGGCACGCTCGTCCAGAGCAGCGCGCTTGGCCCGTTGGCCGCCTCCTCTTTGGCAGCGGCGGGCGGGGGCGGTAGGGAGAGGGAGGGTGCTCTGCTGCCGGCCATTGGAAATGGACGCAGCGTGAGGGGTTCACGCCTCACCCGCGGGGAAGCAAAGCAACGACGGCGAAGGGAACGGAGCGGCAGAAGGAACTCTCACCTCGCGTCCTCCTCGACAGTCACTGACTAGAGAACCGGCGGCGCACGACCCCGCCCTCTTCCCCTGTCCTCCTCCCTCCCACGAATTCGTCCTCAGTGCCGAGTCGCCGGCCGGCTAGCTGGCTCGCGGCGCGCTCTCCCCCTTTCTTCTTGGTTTGGGCGGGGGAAATGGAAGGCCGCGTCACGCGTGCCAGAAGGGGAAACCGTGCTATCCACAACTTGTACGGTGGTGCTGGGATCGCTTCGACCACAGGGAATTTGCTGCCCAGATGGCCAAATGTGGAAAGAAAAAGGGTTTTGTATAGTGCTGAAGATGAATCGAAGGCGAAGGCAAATTCAAATAGCACACATCTTATCTTATCCTGAGTGACAGTGATGGCGATGTGGTATCACCATCTTATTTTCCGAGACCTATACAACGTTAGGGGTAGAATGTCAATTTTGATCCGTCAATAGAGAGCAACCTCAATCATGGGGGGAGGCCACCGGTCTTGTGTTGTTGGCAATAGAGGTGAGAATCTTCATCGTTGGCTCCTACTGAAAAGGCATCAAATCTTATCTTGGGTTTTGGCGATATAATGACAAGGCAAACGAAGGAGTAATGAACTAATGATACTTGTCGAGTTTTTTTTTATATTATAGACAAGTGAAAAGTGTTGATGAATATTGGAGACCTCCTATTCCAATCTTGAATTAAACAACAGCATCAACAAAAAAATATTTGGAAGCTTCTAATTCCTTTGTTTTTAAACTTGAGTATTAAGTACCCATACTATTAAGGGGGGGTTGAAATCTGATCACCTGCAAGTGTGAAGTGTTGTAGATCGCTAACCAAAACTTAAACTTGACAACCTGCTAACTTAAAGCTTTTCAAAAATGAGGGTTTTCTATCAGAATTGGAATTTCTTAGCATTATTAAAATTTTCGAGCACGGTTGGAAGTTCTGAGGAAATTTCGATAGGGGTTCGTCGGCCAGTTTGAAGTTTGTGGGTCAAAAATTTCGGAGGCAATTTCTAAGGTTTTGTTAACTTATGAAACACGGTGTGCAAATAAATTCAAAATGCTTTAATTATCGCAATTCTCAGTACTTGACCAAAATACACAATAACATCTAGCATTATGTGTGGAATATATATTCCTCTCTACCCTTCTCACCTAATAGCTCTTATACACGTCCACAAGCACCAACACACACCAAGAACACTAAAATGCTGTAATCTCAAGCCCTGTTCTCCCTTGCTTGCGCATTAGTGATTGATTCTTTGATTGGTGGAAAGAATTGGTTGAGGGGTGCGTCAGAAAGCTTGTGAACTCCATATATCTTTTAGATCTTTGAGCACCTTTAACTATTGGTTTCTTTGATATCAATTGTTACTCTTGTATTTTTGATTTAATTTGTTGCAAATCCTATACAGTTAGGCGTAGCCTGGAGCTCCCGATCTGTGGACAACCTGGTAGTGGCCTGGGCTAAAACCGGTTTGTATGGTTTAGTTTCTACTCCGGGCTGACATAGTTTGGTGGGATATAGACCGAGAAGTATAATGGCCTAGCTTGGATTGGATTAGCTCGTATAGTGGATTGGTGTGGATTGGGCCTGTCTGAATTAGTTCGCAGTTCATCTTTTACGTTGCGACACACTCAGACACTCTTGACACCAAGCCTTCTACTTCTACAGTGTGCTCGATGAGGAGAGCACCAAGGCCATTGGCCTTGACACCATGGCTGCACTTGGACACCACAATTTTCTGCTCTTCTAGCTGTCGCCCGCTCACATCACGTAGCACCGCTTGCGTGTTTCGTTTCGTGCTGCTTCTCGTTGGGTCGAGGCAGAACTGTTTCAAACCGGTGTGAAGAGTTTGGTGCAGACTGGTTTGTTTCTAATTAGCAGGTGGTTTAGTTGAGTTTGGGTCAAAGAGCAGGAACGGTGAGTGGGGTGGCCTCAACGCTCGATACATCAGGCGATTGATCTGGTGGAGTTTTGGTCTGGTTTCAGCCCATTAATTACTAGGTTCTGTGGTGAGCATCGAGAAGTTTTTATTACCCGTAGGCTAGATTACTCGTATTGTATTGGGCGGTTTCTATGAAGTGATGATGTGGCTAGCTAAGGTGCCGAATTTGGTATTAGAAAACCTAGAAATTAGAAGACACCCCTTAAGTTGCTGCAGGAATTGCAAATAATTTGAAATGAAATTAATAAGTGGAGATTATGCAAATAGATTAAAATTAAAAGGATGAAAATTAGTGGAGTGACATGAGAGTGGGATATGACGTGGATATTTAGTGAGAGATGATGTGGATGACTTGTATTTAGATTTGAAGTCGTTAAAATGCTTGAAAAAATAATATGATGCTTCAAGCACCAGTACACGATCATTTTGGTATAGAAACTTTACATAATTTTTTTGAATCTTTTAACTTCTTCAAATGAAAAAACGCAAAACTAGAGAGTTGTAGATCTCATCAAGAGCTATAATTTTCATATAGGAATCATCTTCATCCGACATAGTATTGAGTTATGATTTTTGAAAAAATTCAATCTTGTCGCGCCAAAGGGTTTGGCGCGACAAGACTTTTCCACGTCAGAAACGGCGACCAGAATGTCGTATCTTGCCGCGCCAATACATGTGGCGCGACAATATGGTTTGATCGCGCCATAGGGCTTGGCGCGACCAAAAGGGATATGAGGTGCAAATATTTTTTAAGTACGGTTATTTTTGAAATATTGATTAAATAAGGATTAAAATTTAGAAAAAAAATCCCTCTGAAGACCCCATCCACGTTTAGCTTAAGCATGCCATTCATGACATAGAGTGCTCCTCGCCTTCTCCTTCGGGGCTCTGAGAATCTTGAGTTTGCAAATCCATGGTATGCCACTCGTTTGTACAGACCACCGTGCTGAAGTCCAGATACAAGGTGTACAGAGCTCCATGTGTTAGCCTCAAATGTTGATATTCAAATGTTGATATGTGATATCTGGAGAAGATGACAACCTGAATCAGTAAGCTTTAATGCGACCAATATGGAGCACTATGACAACAGTATTTCTAATAAATTTTAAAAATGGAAAAAAAGAAAGAGTTGTATTGTCCTGCTCCCTCTTGTAAGCAATGGAACAGGGTAGCAATTGCAGGTTGATTATGGTCGGAGACGCATCGGTAGTTCAGTACAAGCATACCCCCTCCGTATCGAAATTAGAAGTCGTTTTAGAAAAAGTTTTGATCAAACATTGGGAATATAAATCATCAATAACTTTTAAATTATCGAGTTTGCAAATGTAAAAATTATATGAGTAGATCTGTCTTGAAAAATACTTTTATAAAAGTATACATATATCATTTTTTTCATAAGTATTTTTATAAAAGTAAGCAGTCAAAATTGTGTTTTGAAGACCGTATCGCTGTCATAAACGACTTCTAAATCCGATACGGAGGGAGTATTTAGACAAGGCCAGGATTGTCGTAGGGTTTGGCTAATAGAAATCAGGACCAACCACAGCCGCGGAGGCTGCATGTTCGGCCTCGGTGGCGCGGGCAAGAGCTGTGGTAACTGTAGCCTGCAGCCTGCTCACTAGCATTAACTATCCGGCCATCATAGAAGTGGAAACTGTAGCCTGTAACCTGCTAGATCACTTGCATTCTTCGAAATGCAATGAAAAAAATCTTCGCCTGATTGTGCTTGCTCTGCATTGTTCGAAAAAGCTTTTTCGAGGAGGTGCTTTCCTCCGCTAGTTCATAGAGAAAAACAGGAGCAGGCTCAGTCATGGAATCATATCCATGTAATTTTTATTTGCTTTCCCCTAATTCTTCTTTTGGCCCAGCCACGTAAATTGTACATATTACTTTTTCTTCAATATAACCCAAAATAATAGGTAGGGCCTCCCCTACTTGCTTTGGTAAAAAAAAAAGCAAGGCCTCACATTAATATTCAAACTATTAATCATGTAACATTTGGACACAGAGAATAGAACATGGCAATATAACGTAATACTCCATACCGATAAAGCAAGTCATTTACGACAGTGACACTGACACGTTCTTAAAAGCCTAACATTTGACTTCTTATTTTTATAAAAATATTTATTAGAAAGTGATATATGTATATTTTTTATGAAAATACTTTTTCAAAACAAATCTATTCATATCGTTTTCACATTTCTAAACTTAATGACTTAAAAGTTACCCATCATTTAGATTTTCAA
>DXKC01001530.1:0-12436 GCA_031170775.1 Cymbopogon citratus
GCCTACCCGGCCGCGGCTGACTCCCCGCCTGCCGACGAAGAGGAGGACGAGGAAGAGGATGAAGAGGAAGACGTGCAGGAGGAGGAACAAGAGGAAGACGTGCAGGAGGAAGAGGAAGAAGAGCTCGTCCCCCGCAGCAACAACACCCGGAGCATCAACGGCATCATCCGGGAATTCGGCACAGGCCTCGCCCCGCGCCACCCGCAGCTGCAGCTCCACCAGCCGCTGCCTTCTTCCATCACGCCGTCCACCGCGCCCCCGCGCAAGAGGGTGGCCTACGAGGCGTTCCAGGCCGCAGCAGCGGCGGCGGCGGTCAAGGCCAAGGACGACGACGAGGAGGCGGCGGAGCTGGACCGCCGCCCTGGGGGAGCCGGCGCGCAGCTGTCGGCTGTGCTGAGGGATTTCGGCGAGGGCGTGATGCGGCTGGAGCGGCGGCGCATGGAGGTGCAGTGGGAGATCGAGAGCGGGTGGCAGGAGGTGGACGCCCGACACGCCAGGATGCTCCAGGACGCGCAGCGCCAGCTCCGCGACACCGTCGCCGCCGCCTGCACGTTGCCGCCCAAGAAGGCCAGGAGGGACCATGGAGACTCGTAGCAATAGCAATTGACACCGTCGGTTAGTGATCTGATGCTAATGCTGATGCTAGCAGGGGAAGGAAAGGATGTACTCCTAGTAGTGCTAGTCAGTTTAGTTCGTAGTATATATGGTGTTAGTACTGATTTGCAGTAGCATCTTATTTTAACTATGTTTTATTTATGACTTTATTTATGTTAATCTTGCGTTATGGTGAGTGGTGGCGATGATTTTGGGCTTAAATATCTGTGTTTATGTTGCCAATTATCTGTGGTTTTGCCTCTAGAGTCCTGTATATGAGATGTGGCAAAAATTGTAGTACAAGTATCTGACGAAATTGGTCGATGTACCCTTTCTGGTCGAGGAGCATCCGTTGCTCTCCAAGTCATCGATGGATAAATGGATTTGATTAACATTATCATCGATGGATTTCATTGAAGCGTTGCGGCGACGTTGCGTTGCGTTGCTGAAGAACCACCTTTTTTAAGGGGAATCTGAAGAACCACATAGTTTTTTTTTTTTTGGCCTTGTTGAGATCACAGAATTGGGGGCTAGAATTACTGTATCAGAATTCCTGTAGCATTTCGTTTATATTTGGTAAAAATTATCCAAACTTTGACTAACTAGGCTCAAAATGTTCGTCTCGTAAAGCATAACAAAACTGTACAATTAGATTTTGATTTTATACATTTAGTACTCCATACATGTGCCGACATTTTAATATGATAGAAAATCTTTTTTTTTTATACAGTGAAATTTGAGGAGGAACTAAACCAGGCCTCGAGCAACTAGAACCACACGTGATGCTGTCAACGCCAGGCCGCGCGTAAGTCTGGACCCACAGAAAAGCCCAATGGAGCCGGCCCAGTCCAGGCAGGTGCAGGTCCTTGGGGATTTCCAGCCGGGTGGCCTCGCCCGCCCGGCCGCCCCCGGCCACGACATCATCACCCGCAACCCACCCCAATGCTGCTGCCGGTGCCGCATCCCAGTCCCCTCGCGCCGCTCTCCTCCCCGGCCGCGCGCCTCCGCTTCCGCCTCCCGTTCCTCTGCTCTCCCTGGCCATCGCCACTCCTCTCCTCACCACCTTCTGGACCCCGATGGCCTCCGCCGATTCGCGCCCACGCGTCCGGTAAGTCGGTAACCACCCATGCCCACGGCCTCAGACCACCCTGGGCTCACCCTCCGCACAGCACCTTGATTCGTGCTAATCCCGTGGGCATTTCGCAGGCGAGCAGAGTCTCGGCGGTCACCGCGGCGTCTTCGGCCTCGACGCCCTTCTCTCGGCTGCGGAGCTGCTCTGCCTCGCGCCGCCGGCCATCTGCTCGGTGGTCTACGCCGCGCGCCTCGTCTTCCTGCCGGCTGGCGCCAGCGCCGGGCCGCCGCCGCTGCTGGTACTGCAGTACGTGCTCTTGGTGGGCGCGGTGGCCATCGGGAGCCTCATACGCCGGAGGCAGTCGAGGCGGCTCCCACCGGCGGGTGGTGCTCCACAGGTGCAGAAAGTGGAGGAGACTGTCAGGGGCATGGTGGCGGCTGTTACTATGCTCTCAAGGACCGTAGAGAAGCTCGGCCTCAGGTTTAGGGTGCTGCGGAGGACCTTGAGGGACCCTATCACTGAGGTATATTTTGTCACAGTAGTTACTATTGCTGCAATAACTTTTTAGATTTAATGGTTGAAATTTGATGGCAACAGTTGAGGTAACGAAAATTTGATTGTTCATGTTTGTTGAGTTGATAGCAACTCAATAATGAAATGTTCAATGGAAATTGTACTTGTGCTTGAGTTTAATCCTCAAGGTTGTACACCTATGCACTTGAGTTTATTCATAAAATGTGTGTAGACTTGGACATTTGGGTTTGGCTACAACAGGACATTGGCTGCACAATCGCTGGATCAGTTATTGCTTGTCAAAACATGGTGTTATTGTTTATTTTGATTCACAGTTACAGACTCATTCAGCAACCTGCCTGGGTCTATGTTGTACGTCTGTATGATCATGTGCTCAATACATATGTATAACCCTGTAATAAAATAAGCACCTGAAATGGTTCATAGAGATGGTTGCTAAACAGCAAGGAAACTAGTACCTCTTTGGTTCTTCTCTTTCTTGTTCCCCACAGTTATCTTTTTGGAGGAGCTGTGCCGAAAAATGTGTCAGGACTAGCTGTTCTGGAGTTAACATGAAAGCATGGCTGTTTCTTCTGTGTGTTTGTATTGGTGTAAATAGTACTAGTAGCTACGCACCTTATCTATGGAGAAGGCAGGTCATACACATGACACCTATGTTTGATTTTTCAATATCATCAGCTGTTCTCAGTTTGCACAAATTGCATTGGAAAAAAGAATCATCTCTTTGAAATAACACCTATAGTTTGTTTCAGTCATACTTCTTAGTGACACACAGATCTTTCTGGGATGATTTGTGCTTGTTCCTGAATAAACCATAATAATATGCTTGCACTGCTATAATTGCCTCCATTTATTAACTTCACCTGTTATCGCTTTCTTCCGCAGACAGCGGCTTTAGCGCAGAAGAACTCTGAAGCCACTCGCATTCTATCTGCACAAGAAGACCTCCTTGAACGAGAAATCGGTGCAATTCAAAAGGTTCTTTATGCAATGCAGGTGATGTATCTTGGCTGTTTGCTTTGACATTCAAAAGCTCAATTTCTTGAGTAATCTTTGTTATTAGAAATCTTTGCTGAGATATATTGTGGTTCTGCCTTTTAGAGTTCACTAGCAAAAATGCCCGTGCATTGCAACGGGAGTACACGACACAAAGTTTATTGCATGATCACTTATATATACATATAGATAGATTAAGTAGAGGCATGCTTAAATGGGAGAATAAAATATACTAAGTTAAATAATCACTTATATTTATAAGAAAAACAAAAGATGTAACGTAAAATAATAATAAAATATTATATCTAAAAGTCACATAATCTTACATGGTGGAAAGGTGAACATGAACCGAGCAAGACTCCGGCGGGGTCGGATCCAGGTTGTCAACCTGAGTAGATAAGGAAAAAAAAAGAAAGTAATAGACACAGACAACAAATACGTATAGATTTTTTTTACCTTTTTTTTTATTATGGACACCGAGTTGATCTCTTAGTTGGATGAAAAAAGAGGTGAACTGAAATTTTCGTGCTTTATTATTAGGTAGAGATTAGCAGGTTATGGCTGACGGGCAGTATATATGTTCCATGTTGTGGACAAATATTTTAATTCTTCTGCTATCATACTTTCATTTATGTCATTGTATTTCAATACATATTCTTATGGTGGTTCGCATAAGCGCATGCATTCAATATGCTGTGATAGATATTATAGTAGATTTTGATATTTGTCTTCCCCTCCTATTGCAACCTATGCTCACATGTGTATATTGGATGGTGACCAGATTTGGCCACACAGTAAGGTTCAGTGTCCAATAATTTCTTAGGCTAGCTGCTAGCATTGTGTTTGATTTCCTGCCACAGTTGTGGTTTGCCACACTTTTTCAGCTGTGTCCCCTGCCATAGAGTCATCTCTTTGCCAAACACTATTGTCTAAAGCATGGTGAGCAAATTGTTAGCGCACCTTAGGCAGAGTTTTTTAATGAAGTGTGGCAATTTGCAAATATTACCCAAAAACACCAAATCCATGTTTGTTATTTGTTGCCAACTAATTTCTGCCCAATGTACCTCGAGTGTTGAGCCTTAATTGTTCTGCCTATCTTTCAACTCTCAGGATGTGGCATGACTCATGAACCAACACGTTTATGAGTCATGCCACGTCCTGAGAGTGCAGTTGCAAGTAAGTTTTGCAGGAATTAAAATATTTTCATTTGGCTTGTGTTCAAACAAGTCTCTTCAAGAAATCGTAGACCTTTTGCAGTTGCAGACTTGGTGTTATAGTATCTCTCTTTTTCATTTGCACACATAGAAGTTTCTATGCTTATCTAATTGCCTCACTGGTTTTTTTTTCCCCTGCCAAGGCATGATAGATGTTACCTTTGCTGCTGAAAGTATTCACCCTGAACACTGATCAAGACCAGTAGTTTTAACTTGATGTTGAAGACCCCGAGATAATTCAGTTCCTTTTTCTTTACCAAAACTGCTGGGTAAAGCTTGCTGTCTGATAAATAATTCACCTTTGGCTAAAGACCCTAGTCTATCCTGCAGGAACAACAGCAAAAGCAACTTGACCTAATCCTTGCGATTGGGGTGGCAAGCAGGATACTGGATGGCGATAAAGACTCGTTAGACGGGAACAGCGCTAGATCTTCCAGCGCAAGTCCAGCTCCAGAGCTGGGGAACAAACAAGTCGAAACAGAATCTGAAGCGGTCTCAGGAGGAAACAACACACCCTGATTTTTATCTTGTGAAATGGAAACAAGACGCATCCAGGATGACCAGCGGTTTGGTTTCCATCTGAGATTGAGGAGCATTAATGAATGATTAAACTGTCACAGCTGGTTGTACAGGGCTTTGTACTAACCATGCATTCTGGGCAAATACAGTCCAGGAGGATGTACAGGGCAAGCTGGTGTATATTCAAAAGAATCTGTAACATTTCGTCATTTCTGTTTGGTCACCGATAGCTTCACCACGGCTTTGTACTAACCACATACAGTACTACATCCAAATCATTGACGACATACAAATGTTGATTGATACGGACACTGCCGATGAAGGACTGGTTTCGTTCAGTGTTATTGGTGTACATGTGTAATGATGTGCAATGATTCAGTGCTTGTCCCTTTGCTTCTCTAGGCTTGTACGCCTGTACCAGTGTACCCACTTCGACGTTCATTGCAATGTCTTCTTGTTTGATAGTATGGTAGTATTGCCGTTGCATGTTCTGATGTTCATTTGATTTCGGTGGGTGAGGAAACAGTTAGGCCTCTTCCTGCATTGCAGCATATGATCGGGATTATTGCCATCTGACTTGCGGTGTAGCAAAGACGACCGACGACCGTGGTGTCGCCAAAGTTACTGACTCTATCGACCTCGTGTTCGTACTGGCACGGGGAAAAGCCTGAACTAGTGCTCGTCAATAGGAAGGAAAATCGGCAAAGCGTGATTACTAAACTCAGGCAAATGAAACAAACGACTTATTTACATGGAGAAGCTAGAACTCCATGAAATAGGACCTTATAGTTCGTTATAACGATTTGTCCAAGCCTTTCAGATTGAAGTGTTTCACCAGCCAGCTCACATCCTCTTCTATGCATGTAGAATTGTGGAAGAGTAATGTAGATAGACAAGGAAACCAGGTCCGAGTATATACGTGTGTACTTGAGCAGCAGCGACAAGCTTAGGATGCCCTACGGTGGAGTGAATTGGAGTAGTGAACTCGGCAGCTGCTGCAGGAGCCTGGATCTGGGATTACTAGTACCGGAACCAGCGCCTACGCCAACCATGACCATACTCTTGTCCTCCTGCTGCTGCTTTGAAGGAAATTCATGGCCGGCCGGAAGGGACGCAGAGCAAGAGCAGGCACCCGTTCGTGTTCTCATGCCGCCCCACCAGTGTCAGAAAGCTCGCTCGGTCTCGACCTCGATGGGTGGTGATGGACGACGACGGCCAGGGCCGTCCCATGAATTTCGTGCGCCCTTAGCATGCAAGACACTCAGTATCCGACAATCTAATATTTTAATATAGATTGAAATATATAATATTATTGATAAGAAATAACTTTCAATGATATATTTAATTTATGAAAAAATAATTACGTCAAAGAAACTAAAAGAATGACAATATAACAATGAAGCAACTCCTCCGGTACTCCTTTCCCCAAAAATTTGCATGCATTTTAAAGCAGTAAAATGGATCCCGCATGGGCCTTAACCCGTCCAGCACCAGCCCCGAACCCGGCCCAACGTTAGTTACGAACAAACGTCCGTGAAGGTCTAGCTATTCCCCGTCCGTCGCCGTTACACGTACTGTATCTCTCGTCTCCGCGTTTCTCTGTTCCGCCGCCATTCACTTCCAAGTGACACGCTCCTCCCGATCCAATTCTTCCGGCAAGGGATACGGCGGCGGCGGTGAAGCTGTTGAGGAAGGAGATGCCATGGCACCGGCCACCGCACCACCGTCTTCCCCAACGCGCCTCCTTCCCCCTCTGTCCGCGCCCCCACCGGTCGACACGCCAGCGGCAGCCGCGTCGCAGGGCTCACCGGCGAGGGAGGCAGCAGTGCTGCAGTGCTACCTGTGATGTGTCTACTTGTATGTGCCGAATACAATTGTGTACTGTGTTCGCTGAATTCTGAAGAGACAGTAAATCATTTGTTCCTGGAGTGTGATTTTGCCAGAGAATTCTTGGCTCTTGTTGGTTTGACAGTAATCAGCGACCCTGACCCACTGGTACGATTTGAAAGCTTCAAATCACAGCTGCACTCTAAATTTTATATGGAATTAATCATCATCATGTGCTGGAGCATTTGGACTGTGTGTAATGACTTCATTTTCAGAGGAATTTTGGTCAGCAGTTTGCGTGGCGGAGATCTTCAAAACCACCTTCAGGCAGCTCCTGTGGAGGGCTAAGAAGAATTACTTGCTGCTATCGAATCATGGATAGAGCAAGCTGTCAGAAACCGAACGGCGGTGTACGCCGACGGCCGGTGGTGGTTGTGATCTGGAACGCACGCAAGAACACTTGGACACAAAAGGATTTTTGTGCTGCCTGAAAGCGCAGCGTTTTCTGTTGATTGATTCGCTATTTATTGAAATACAAATGCGAAAGAGATGCAGCCACGGCGCCCACGATTGCGTGAAGTGCGCACGTCCATCCCCATGCGCCGCAACAGCCGGCCATGGCTGCATGCTCGAGTTCATGGGAGCTATTCTCGGCCATGACTCCTACTTACACGGCCACCACAGGTTGGCGCTCGTGCATGCTGAAACTGAAACTGAAAACATGCAAAAGATAAGGACACAAGGCTTATCTAACAAATCTCCTCCTAAGCCTTGTGTTGACGCTGCACACTTCGGACTCCAATGCGAGAACGCAATTCACAGAATCGCTCCCGCGCCAGAGCCTTGGTTGCTATGTCCGCCAGCTGCTCCTCTGTCCCGATGGAGTCGATCTTCACCCTGCCATCCTCGACGCACTCCCGAATGAAGTGGTACCTGACATCAATATGTTTACTGCGATCGTGGAAGACAGGGTTGTGACTGAGGGCAATGGCGGATTGGTTGTCGATCTTCAGGTTGGCGGCGTTGGTTGTCTTGCCCCTGAGCTCTGCAATCAGCCGCGCCAACCAAATTCCCTGGCAAGCAGCAGTAGTACCGGCCATGTATTCAGCCTCACATGAAGAGAGGGCCACTACCTTCTGCTTTTGACTTTGCCAGGTGATCAGATTGCCGCCGAGGAAGTAGAGGATGCCGGAGGTGCTCCTTCGGCTGTCGATGTCTCCGGCGTGGTCACTGTCACTGAACCCCACGAGCTGAGCTTCCTCCTTCTTCCTCGTGTAATGACAGCCATAGTATAGCGTGCCACTGATGTACCGCAACACCCTCTTCACTGCTGCAAGGTGCTCGGTGGTCGGCTTTTGCATAAACCGACTCAGGTAGCCCACCGAGAACGCCAAGTCTGGCCTTGTGTTCACCAAGTAGCGGAGTGAACCGACGATGCTTCTGTATGCTGTGGGATCGACGGCGGGTGCGGTGCTCTCCTTGCTCAACTTGAGGCGTGGCTCCATGGGAATCCAGCTGGGGTTGCACCCAGCCAGGCCGGCGTTCTGCAAGATCTTCGCCGCGTACGCGCTCTGGCCCAGGGTGATGCCATCTGCTGACTGGTTCACCTCCAGGCCAAGGTAGTAGTGGAGAAGCCCCAGATCACTCATCTGGAACGTGGCCTTCATCTGCGACTTGAACTTGTCGATGTCACTTGCGTTGCCACCGGTGATCACGAGGTCGTCAACGTACACGCCCACAACGAGTCGGTGCACGCCGTCGCCTCGCAGATACACTGCGTGCTCAGAGTCACTCCGCCGGAACCCGAGTCCAAGCAGCGAGCTATCAAGCTTCGCGTACCAGGCTCGAGGTGCTTGACGAAGCCCGTACAGCGCCTTGATGAGGTGCAGCACCTTGCCTTCTTGCCCCTTGAGGACGAACCCGGGCGGCTGCTCAACGTACACCTCCTCTCGTAACTCGCCATTCAAGAACGCTGACTTGACGTCCATGTGGTGGACAGCCCAGCCCTCGTTCGCAGCATGTGCAAGGAGGAGGCGCACGGATTCCAGCCGCGCAACGGGCGCGAAGACTTCGTCGAAGTCGATGCCTTGGCGCTGTACGTACCCCTTCGCGACCAGCCGGGCCTTGTACTTGGAGATGAGCCCGGCTGCGTCCTTCTTCGCCTTGTATACCCACTTGAGGCCAATGGGTCGAGTTCTTGGCGGTGGGTCGACGAGTTCCCATGTACTGTTCGCCTCGATCGCCGTCATCTCATCGAGCATGGCGTGGCGCCAGCACTCATGCTTCAGCGCCTCGTCGAGGCTGGTGGGCTCGGTGTCGCAGGCGAGCAGAAGATGCTCCTCCAGGTCCCGTGCGGCGAGGCCGGGTGTCGGTGCGGGGCCGATCACGTTGTCCACGCGACGAAACCGGAGCGGGGCGTCGTCGTCGTGGTCGTTGTCGAGGAACTCGCTGACGGAGGATCCTGGTGGAGAAGCAAATTCGACCCCGTGTGAGGGGGCCGAGCTCGACGTCGCGGCGCCCGAGTCCTGCACTGGTGTTCCCGCCGTGTACTGGTCCGGCGGTGGAGTTGTGGGCGATGTTGGTGAGGCAGAGCGTGTCGACGTTGAAGAAGCAGTGAGTGGCGCGGTACTTGAGATAGTACTGATGACGTCCACCTCCACTGGTGCCTCCACGGTGAAGTCTCCTGGCTCGCCGTCGTGCTCAGCAGACCATGTCCACTGAGTGGCCTCGTCGAACACCACGTCCCGGCTTATGTGCACGCGCCGGGTCGTCGGATCATAGGCTCTGTAAGCCTTTGATCCAGGCTCATAACCTACGAACACCATCTTGCGACTGCGATCATCAAGTTTGCGAAGGTTAGGTGTGTTTACTTTGACATGGGCGATGCAGCCGAAGGTGCGGAGGTGCGACACGTTGGGGGCGCTGCCGGTCCAGAGTTGGTACGGCGTCTTCCCTTGGATGCTCTTGGAGGAGGAACGATTGAGCAGGTACACGGCGGTGGAGACCGCCTCCCCCCAGAACACTCCGGGAAGTCCTTTCGCCTTGAGCATGCTCCGAGCGGTGCCGACGACGGACTGGTTACGGCGCTCGACGACGCCGTTTTGTTGCGGTGTGTACGGCGCCGTGAGCTCGCGCCGGACGCCGAGGTGAGCGCAGTACTCGGTGAAGTCAGAGGCAGCGAACTCGCCACCCCGATCCGTACGGAGCGCCAGAAGCTTCTTGCCGGTCTTCCTCTCCGCCGCCGCCTGGACGCGCTTGATGGCTTCTGCTGCTGCGTCCTTGGTGGGAAGGAGACACACCCACATGTAGCGGGAGTAGTCGTCGACGAGGAGGAGGAAGTATCTGTTGCCGCTTGGTGTGGCCGGCGTGATTGGTCCGCAGATGTCGCCGTGCAGCAGCTGGAGTGGCTCGGTGGAGTGCCGCTCGGCGTGTTGCGGGAACGGGGCGCGACGATGCTTGCCGGCGAGGCAGGCCTCGCACACTTGATCCACCTGGGTGAGTTGGGGAAGACCGCGGACAAGCTCCTCCCTCGCCATCTTGCGGAGCGCGGCGAAGTGAAGATGCCCGAAGCGGGAGTGCCACCGCCACGCCTCGTCGTTGGTGCGCGCGGCCAGGCAGACCGGACGCGCCAGCGTGACGTCGAGCACGTACAGTCTTCCGGCTCCCCGGGGAACTTTGGCGAGTAGGCGCCGCTCCTCGTCGCGGATGCGCATGATCCCGTGCTCCACGAGCACCTGGAATCCGCCTTCATCCAGCTGCCCGACGGAGATGATGTTGGCGGTGAGCTGCGGCAGGTAGTAGACGCCGGCGAAGGAGCGGTGTTCCCCGTTCTTGAGGGAGAAGAGGATGGTCCCTCTCCCCTCGATCCGCGCCACAGAGCCGTCCCCGAACCGCACGGAGCCCGTGACGGCGGTGTCGAGGTCGGAGAAGGCGGCGCGCGATCCCGTCATGTGATTTGACGCCCCGGTGTCCAGAATCCATTGATTCAGACCCCGGTCCGCCTCTTCGTTGAGCTTGGGGACGACTTTGCGCTCGACGAGGTGGAGCTCAGCAGTTGGCGGCGGTGGAGCGGTGTGAGCCGGTGATGGAGCCTCCTCCTCGGCCGTGTCGAAGGCGAGCATTAGGGTGTGCTCCTCCTCCTCCTGGGCCAAGTGGGCCTGATGGGCCGGCTCCTCCTTCTTCTTCTTGTTGCGGCAGTCGCTGGCCCAGTGGCCTTTGTTGCCACAGCGTGGACAGGGAGAGTCCGGCGGCGGACGCGGCTCGCCGGAGCCACGCCCCCGTCCTCTGCCCCGGCCTTTGCCTCGACCACCGGAGTTGGAGCCGCCGCGGGAGGACTCCCCCTTCTTCTTGTACCTCTCGATCCACTGCTCCTCTGTGAGAAGCAGCTTGCCGCTCGCGCTCTGCGGCGGCGGTGGTTCGACGTCGTCGGCCGCCTTGAGCCTCCCGGTGACTTCTTCAATTGACAGCTGGGAAAAGTCAAGGAGAGTCTCAATTGAGATTACCAGTTGCTTGTACCGCGGACGAGCGACGCGCAAGTACTTGGCCACCACGCGATGGTCAGGCTCCGGGTCACCGAGGGCTGCCATCCGCTGCGTGATGTTGGTGAGACGCAGGGCGAACTCCTCGATGGCCTCGTCGGCGCGGAGCGTGATGTTCTCGTACTCCGCCCGGAGGGTTTGGGCGGTTGATCTCCGCACGCGGTCGTCGCCGATGCGGAACGTCTTGATGGCCTCCCAGGCGTCGGAGGCGGTGTCCTTGGTGGCGAGCGCGGGCACCATGTCCTCCGGCACCGCACTGCAGATGGCGTCGAGGGCACTTCGGTCGTCGTCGTACTCCGCGGTGTCGGGGTACTCGATGGCGTCCCAGAGGTGGCGAGCCTGCAGCTTTAGCTTCATCCGCAGCGACCATTGGTGGTAGTTGGTGCGCGTCAGCTGCGGCCAGGTCCCGGAACCGCCACCTTCTCGGACGATGCGCTCGACGACGATCTCGCGAGGATGCCGGGTGCGCGACCGGCATGGAGCCCGGCTGGAACGACGCGGAGAGCGGCGCGGTGAACGGCGCGGTGACGGAGAGCGGCGCGGCGTCTTGCTGCCGGAGCCCTCCGGTTTCTCCTTGTCCGTCACCGGTGGCTCGCGTCCGCGCGGCTTCGGCGACATATCGTCGCAGGTCCCTCACTCTCTAGCTCCGATGCCACTTGTTAGTCACCGGACGGCGATGTACGCCGGCGGGACGAGGTGAATGAACTGGAAACACGAACTGGACACAGGTGATTTGGTGCTGCCTGAAAGCGCAGCTTTTCTGGGTGTTCTTTTCTCTATTTATTGACTGAATACAATGATGCAATGCATAGCAGCCACGATACACACGACGCGGAACTTGCGCGTCCATCCCCACGCCCACGAACATCGTCCGTGGCTGCATGCCAGAGTTCGTGGCGAGCTATCCTCGGCCACCTCTTCCTATACGCACGGCGACCACAAGTTGGTGCTCGTGCGTGTGCTCAACTGAAAGGAAAACATGCAAGTGCTAAATATAGATGCTAGGCTTATCTAACAAATCTCCTCCTAAGCCTAGTGTCGATGCTGCACACTTCGAACTCCAATGCGAGAGCGCAACTCACAGAAGCGTTCCCGCGCCAGAGCCTTGGTTGCGATGTCTGCCAGCTGCTCCTCTGTCCCGA
>DXKC01001534.1:0-23305 GCA_031170775.1 Cymbopogon citratus
CAACCGACGACGCGACGCCATCAGCCACAGTTGCTGAGAGAGTTAGCACGGCCACGCTAAACGTACCAATGACTCACCTTGAGCTCAACGAGCAGCGCACCGCAGCCGCCGCCGATCTCGACGCCGCAGCCGCCGCCGTCCCCGGTCACGGACCGGATTAACGGCATGCCGTACAGCAGCTCGGCGGCGGTGACGGCCTCTCCCATGGATGAATTGACGTACGACGAGAGAGCAATTCGATCTGCTGCTGAGCACGCACGCAGCCTCGCCCGAGCTAGTAGAGGGGTTTAAGAGGGAGCCGAGAGGCCGGGTTGTTGCTGTTACAACAGAGCAGCTCGGAGAGGGAGACGTAGACGTCGTGTCAGGTTGGTTGGAGTCGGGTAGCCAAAGGCATATATAGCGACCGATCGAGCTAGCAAGGTAGCCGGCCGCGGGTCGTTGCCTTGCCTGCTGCATGATTAGTTGGTCGTCCCTCGATCGCGAGCTCGCCGACGTCGCTGTCGGCCGCGCCGGTGAGCTGCAAGCTGCAGTGTCTAGTCTAGCACCGGTGCGGTGCGGGTGATGGGTGTGGTGTGGCCAGCCACGCCGCCGCCGGCTGGTTGCATTGATTCCGTGTAGGCCCCTGCGCCAAAGGCGAAGGGAGGCAAAAGAAAGGAAGCCTCGCTAATAAAGCCAGGGTTTCGGTGCACGGGTGGATGCGCGTCCTGCTGTTTCCTGTGTGCTTTGCATGCCTAATCTTGTAGTTAGCACAGAACTATCATGCCTCTGATTTTGTTAATCTTAATCACGGACCGAAGAATTGTTATTATTAGGCTCTCGTATACGTGTTGGCGTCTGAGAAAAAGCCTGATGGACAAAGTTTGCAGATGACCGAGTCAAGAGCAGCATGCATTGCCATCTATTGTGCGCGAAACAAAGAGACAAACACGGATGATGCACTGAGTGTGGGTTCCGTTTGTTCATCCATTTCTTTCATGTATACGGCATACTGTATACTATATACATGTATGTTAGTATGTACATGCTGATTGACATTTGCGTCCTCATAAGTCATGAAACGTCTTTTCATCCATTCTAGTATATACATACGTCCGGCCTGCTAGTGGAAATACGTTGGGCCGTACTTTTCATGCATGGAGAAGGGAAGGAGGAAACGCTGCCAATAATCAGCTACCAGAAAGGCCGGTTGCCATCAGAGCATTGCATTCATACATGCCTACATATGTTTTTAGATTAGGTATTATGACACGCCTATATACTCCTACGTAGCTTGTATTACTTTTGCATCTCTGATCATTTGATTGATACTAATAATTAGGCATGCCCCACAGCCCTTTCTCATTTCCACGAAGAGCTGTTGGTCTTAATCTGCACGCTTTAGGTTAAGCAAGCAAATCGAGCAGAGCATCTTGATCTTGAGGGTCAACCACTACTAAAAATCGACCACACAACCATACGCACTGATTGGGACTTGGGGCAGCAGCGTGTGTTCCCAAGCTTTTATTTGTTCCAGAACAATGCCAGTGGTTGCAATTGCACCATTAGCCCGCAACTTGAATGATTTGGTCTTGCTGAGTGCTAATAAGCTTCACGCATCCTTTGCTAGTACCAAATGTGCATACATATCCTTTTCTTAATCTTCTTTGATTTGTCTCCAACAGTGTTCAATAGAGTCTCGTGTGGGCTCTGCATACGACGCAAACATTCCAACAGTCCATATCATAGAACACCAAGGAGGACGACTTTAAATAAGCAAAGCTAGTATAGAATTCTGCTGTGACCGATCGAGTCACATCATCAATCATCAAATAAATCAGATAAAAAAGTAAAGGCATGGCAGGAAAACGACCTCTTAACAGGTTCATGAACAGGTGGGCAGAAGGAAAAGAAAGAGGAACCCAGATTTTTATATAGTTTTTTTTCCCAATATATGTTTCTGTAGTAGAAAGTTAGTTATACTCCATATTGTTTTTTTCGAAAGGCATACTGCATATTGTACTACAGTATCTTGAGAGTATATATTATACTGAGGCTGCTGTTTCCCCAATCCACCGTAATTCGACATTGGAGTTGGGTGTTTGTAGGCAACAGAAGGTATCAGAATGCTTCCCCAATCATTTCCAGTGGATCGATGTAATGACAAATTGCGCCGGATTCCCTCGGTCAGGACTCAGGTCAGGAGGTCCTTCATGTGCCAGAATATTTATCCGTATGCGTCTGTGTGTAACTCACGTTCGTCTCGCGTCAGAGCACGTGGATTCTAAGATGGGAAGGCATCATCTCCTACACTGGATGCAGGCATGCCGAACTGCCAGAACAGGAAGTGAACATGCCCGTTTACATGTGCCGCCAGGACGTCAAGAGCAGAGGAAGGGACCGTAACATTTGCACCATGCCACGGAGACTGGAGTTGGCTCGGTGGAGAAGAACGACAAGTCAACGAGCAGGAAGGGCGACGGATCCCCCTAACTCTCAAGCAATGCGTTGAGGCCGTTAACAGCTCGAACCAAGTTGCTATTGTGCCGAGATCTCTCGCTCCATGGAACTGGCAAAACCATCTGCCACTATGACAGTGCATTAATTGTTTTTAAAAGAAAGTGCCAACTGTTCTTGTGTGCTGTTAGCAAAATGAGAATTTCATATGGTTTCCTTTCTGTGTCGGTTGTAAAATGTATATATTGTAGATCGACGTAAGTCACAATATGGCAGTTGGCAGAGGATTATAGACGACGTAGAGTATATAATATGGTGTAGGCAAGATATAAGGGATTGTGTCTTCTTCCCATATCCTACACGCCCTGTTGTCACTTGTCAGGTGTAATGTATTGAGCCTAATGAAGGGAGTCAGGACAACCTAGCCAAAGAGACAATCATGGACGAGCTAATAACGAGATGGTAGATGCAGGCGTTATCCAGATTGGAATTGGATGCGCACAAGCCAAACCAGCAGGCAGCAGCAGCCTGCCTTGTACTTTGGGCTGGCCCGGCCAAGAACAATAATTCATTGCACCAACCAAACCAACCATCTTTCTTCCCAACCTCTCTTTCTTCTGTGTGTCACCCTTTTCTCTGGCCATTATTCCCTTTACAGTGATCCTAATTTTAAAAAGAATGGACGAGCAGCCCTGGATTACCGTAATGCGCTCTGAGACTCTGATCCCTTGTTTGCCTTGTTCGTATGATTGTATATGCTTTATCTAAAAATACGGGCTTTAGTTAGACCTAATAAAGGTTAGTTCATTGCAACTTTGCTGAGCACCCAATAATTGATATGATAGTATAAGGTGAAGAAATGAAACAATTCTAAATTATCCTACCAGAATTGGACAATGTAGCAGGTTGGGGAAAACAACATAGTGTTTCTGGTCTTGTTTTCGGATGGAGCAAGTGATATGTTTGTTAATTTAAAAAAAAACTTTGGAGCCCAAGATGGGCGAACTATCTTGTTCAACTTCATCCATCTAGCATAATGCTCAAAAAAATAGCATAAATAAATAATAAAAATACCTATAACCTTGTACCTTATAATTCCGTTAAATTTGACTAATATCCAGATGGGCTACAGTAGCACCATGGTTGTAGGCAGCTTTGCATATATTGAAAAAAGGTAACCAATCACATTGTGAACTACTGATAGACATGCGTTCAGGAAAGGACCCCATAGCCATAGGGATGAAAATTGAGAACAGTGTTATAATCCTTGCAAAAAGGTATACTCATACACAGCACCATGTCTTTCTTCAGGTTTTAGGGGATAAACCCAAGTAGTTCAATGCAGCATATGTTAAATTATAATGCAATCATATTCATGTGATAGCATACTATATATAAGCTAATCAGTTCACATCTGTCAAGAACAGTTAGCAGTTAAGCAGCGTGCTATAAATTAGGCAAGTTTGTTATAGGCCAATCACTGCAGTGTTAGATTCTATGAGAGTCACTCACGGGCACTCTAGAGTGTTTTTTCCCACATCGAACAGGCAGGAGAATTGCATTGTTATTTCATTAATAATAGGTGGAAAAAGAACCTGATTACATGCAGGAAGACATTGGAATTTTACAGCATCTTTTCAAACATTATTTGACAAAACTAAATGTATTTCTCTGCATCCAAATATTCATTCATCTAAATCGGGTCTAACAAGTCCTGTTCGGAGCATCATTAACATGTACAATATTACCGTGAAAGTTTGTATGCCAATGCCAGGGGGATATAAACAGGAAAACACCACACAACTGGAGCTAATGAAACAGTAGACAGTAACTTACAAGGGAAAGGAAAGGACTGGCCTGTATAGGTGGGATACTTTGGTAGACAAAGACTGAAACAGAGCTATGGTTTTGAATGGCACGACATGTTCTTCAATGAAAGGGCTGCAGCCCTGTACCAAGCAGCAGCAGCCATGGCGCCAGGATCAGGAGCCGATGCCAGCTTGTCAGCAGCAATGTAGGATGATCTACCAGCCTGAAACATGATTTTACACCATCAGTGCAACAAGCCCACAGCGTGCCTCTGTCAGTTAGTCTGTCTGTACCACATGTCACATGGAAAAAAAAAATACAGGTTCGATTTAATCATCAATTAGATGGTTTGATTTTCACTGCCTCAACACTATGATCTAGAATACTATATTTCTACAATAAAGCACTATAAAGTATAAACTACTACTTCTGATTCCAAATGTAGGCTGTCTTGGTTTGTTGCAAGTTAAACACTACCTTTGAGGCTTTGACCACCAATAGCTAAAAATATAAAAAGATTTACAGCATAAGGTTGATACTAGATTGATAATGAAAAGTATTTTCATATATATATTTATATCTATTTGAAATATTATATATTTTGTAGAAATTGTTTCTCAAAGCTTAACCTCTTAGATTGTGTCAGTGTCTACAACTTACAGTTGGAACCAGAAAGAGTATTAAGTGCACATAAACAGAAAAATTTCAAGCTATATTTATCATCTTATCACAACTGAATGATGAAAGATGAATGCAAATCTGGTAAATATGATTGATATTATTTTTCAGGAAATGAGGGCTCTAAAGGTGAAAAATGCATAACAATACATTTCTTTTTTTTAACAGAAAGTTCTCAACATGAAAAAAATATCTCACCTGGGCCTGCATGTGTCTAGTGGATTCAGCACCAGTCAAAGCAGCTTCAGATGATACAATGAATGCATCAAGAGGATCATCCCCAGCTTCAAGCCTCTACCCAATAAGAAAGGCTTCATGTTACTCAAAAAAAAAAAGGCTTCATGGTCAGTGCTGACACTAGCCAACAAATAAAATTGCTAGATAGTAACTGCCCACCTCTCTCAGAATTTTTGAAGCAGGAATCAGAGCATCAAGCATGGTTCGATGGCCTTCAAGAGCACCACCGTATTTGCTTATGGCACCGATAGATGATTGTAAAGCATGAGCCCCTAGAAGTAAAACATCCCCTTGCATATAACTTATATGGAATATGGAACAGAATCAGCAAATATACGAGATCTTGCTTACAGTGCTTTGCTTCTACTGTTTTCGTGCCCTTTAAACTAGCATAGGCAGCCTTACAGAGTATGTCGTACCTATATAAAACCAGGATAGTTATTCTAGACTTTTCTAATTGCAAAAGGAACCAAATTCAGGAGAGTAGGCATACAAGATCCCGGTTGTTCCTCCCATGACTCGTCTTACTGTGGCACCAATCTCATTTACTGTTTCAGCAGCATCATTCATTGGGTAGCTGAGAAGAGGGTATGCATGGTCACATTACAAGACGAAATAAAAAAAAAATCATTGCAGTAAACATTACTGACACATGAATCGCAAAATGTAATACAGTTGTTGCTATCAAGTAACCGAGTGTCCAAAGCCATTATCCAGTCAGCGTGTAAGCCATAAGTAACATTACTGATACATGAATCACAAAATGCAGTAAGGTTGTTGCTATCAAGTAACCGAGTGTACAAAGCAATTATCCAGTCAGCGTGTAAGCCATAAGTAACTCCATGGTAAAGGTTTACTAGTATAACATAGAAAGTGATTGGCGTGTAAAACTTATTTCTGTTTTTTCCAAAACCATTACCATTTCTTCATATCCTCAAGTATAGCAATTGCCCCCCTATACATCTGAAAAGATAAGAAAAAGGGTTAAATTTTACAAGCTATGGGGTTATAACTAGGAAATAGCATAAAATAGCCCTAGCTTTGTTTGACTCACTGTTGTCCCACAGTCACCATCACCTACTTTACTGTCCCATTCATTTAAGCTATCCTTTATTCTGATTATTTCTTTAGCACCTGCTTCAATGGAAGCCTCTAAAATGCAGCCCTGTTTAGTCAGCTCTCGACTTCGTTGAAGCATCTGTAAGGCAACAGAATATGAGCATAAGTATGAAATCAACTAAAAACACAAGTTCTGTATTTTACAACAAATTCACTTTTATTTGTTGCAAATCTGCATTGCAGTTTTGATGTACTTAATTCCACTACCATTCTGGTGAAAAAATAGGTAATGTTATAATCGATTTGTTATTTAAGCACAAAATAATAATCCTCTTATCCTATTTGCATGGTGTGCTACAGTGATCCCATCCATCATACTAGTTGTGCATGTTCATCTCTTGTTGTCTTGTTACTGATAGGTTTAGAAATGGGTGGCACTAGCAAAGAAACAGGCAACTAGGAACATGATAGCATATTGGAACCTACTGGTTGCTTGAGGACATCAAGTGCATTGCGACTTTATCTGAATGTAGAAGAGCTGACAATAAAACCATGTTCTTTTTTTAGAGGAATCAATAAAACCATGTTCTTGAAAAGATCATCCATGCAAGCTGTGATCGCTACTTCCTTTCAGAGATAATAACAAAGCCACTGCGATCACTATGTAAATCCCACCTTATCACTCTTCATTGAAAATGATGGTGGTGCAGGAACAGCTATTTTTGCAGGTTTTTGCCGATCTCCTGAAGATTAAGTAGTCTTTATCTTAAAGGTCAATACTTTCTTGAGTATGCATATAGGAAACAAATATATACAAGTGAAGCTTGGAACAATGTTTCTTTCATCGATGTAACACGAAAAGTGATCTAACTATGTAATCATTCACCAGTTCAAAATCTGAACTAGATAAGAAGATGTTTTTTCCTTTTAGGAAGAAAAAAAGATATGACAAAATAGACATTCAAAGATGCATTTCAGAGGACATAGTAAATCCATTTTGTTTCCATTTATGCTTCAAAACAATTCAAATAATTTGATGCAATTTTTAAAAATGACTTCCATTTATCAAGTTAAAATCAAGTAGCAGAAATTAGAAGCTTAAATGTTACGTTTCTTTCATGTGTATCTTTTGTATTGTTTATATTAATAGCTGCAACATTTTCAACATGCAAAAGTTATGGTGGTAACAGATATCAAAACAATGTACTTATTTCACGGGTCATCCAAAAGAGGCATGAAGAATGCAAGCAATCCAAATCTTAATCACCTATATCCTAAACACGTTAAATCAAGAAGAAAATTAATTTCCATAACTGAAAGCGACACTTCTGTTGTAAATTATGATAAACACGGAAAGCTGAAACAGGAGGCCAAGTTATCATGCTAACTGAAATCACTGTCTAAGAAACAAATTATTACCATCGGTTCCAGCCGGCCAACAAGGAGCTTTAGTAGATGCATCTAGGAACCTCAAAATTGTTGTGTCTGACTTCATGAGGGATATTGAGAATCCTACAGAAAACAATGTATACTGAGAATCCTACCAAAAGATGTTAAGGTAATTCCATATCCTAATCCTCAAGCAGACTGCTGGTTTTTTTTTTCATACTACCAACATATTGAAAAAAACATATCTGCTACCTTGCATGTCAAGTGAAGTCATAAAAGACCCTGTGTAAACTCTGTCAGTAGCAATATCATATTCCAGTTGCAACTCACGCACAGTCTTTCTAGTGGCAATCATCAACTCCATGATAGGAGTAGCACCTAATCTGTAAATTAAATAGAATCACAGATGCATGTTACACTAATTTACATAATCCATTAACTCAAGGGAACACTTGAAACGGTTGGAATCAACAGTATGATGCATATGGAACAAACAAACAAATTTGACTCTTGTTTGAAGAAAAAATAACAAATGCTTGCTCTGTTCCAAATTGTAGGTCATATTTAACAAATTTGACTCTTGTTTGAAGAAAAAATAACAAATGCCTTAACATATTTAACTTCAAAAAGTTTATAAAAAATCTATTAACATCTACAGTACAATACCAAATAAATGCACTATCAAGACATATTTAATTGTAGGTTAAAAAAAGATATATTTCATGGTGGATCTATGGAACTAATTTGATAGTGTAGATGCTGTTGTATTTTCCTATAAATTTGATTGATGTTACAGAAGTTTGACTAAGAACAAAACCAAAATGACCAACAATATGGAGGAAGTAGGTAGCAGCATTGCCAGACGCCCAGACTTCATATTACAACTCACACATCACACCAACTCAAGATCAGAGGGATGCATAAATTGTGATGAGGTAAAGCATAAATTTTATTTGAAATCTTTCTGTAGAACTTATGTTTTCTGCATGACATTTCTACAGCCAGTTATCGATCTTCATCTCCAAACAAAAGTTTACTAAAGAAGCATAAGTGTGTATCTTTAACTGCACATCTGATGACAATGCTACTATAGTAAAGTCAGGGGCATCAAGGTCCAGCCACAGAATAGATAGGCCAAAGACCAAGTTGTGTCCTATTTCTCAAGAGTCAAAACTCAAAACACAGTGTCGATCTAGTCAAACACATGATGGATCCAGAAGAATGTTTTAGCTGAATGATTTAATCATATTCTATGATTTGCATCGTACTTAGCATTTATTGCTTCCAGATTGAAGAAAGTAAAGTATTTACTAATCCAATATACTAAGCTGACAATTTTACTAAGGAGATACAACAAGACAACATTTAATAGTGATATACCCATTAGTAAGGAGAATGACCCTGTCGCCTCTTGTAATAGGAACATATTGAGTTTCCTGTCAGAGTGGGCAGAAGTACATTTTAACAATGCATTTAGTAGTTCTAACAGCCAGTTGAAGTAAATTTTAAAAGATAAATTGACTAATAACATGAAATATCTATCAATGCCTTTTTAAGTGTGAAGTCATCCCTCATCGGTTTAGGTCAGCAAGTCAAATTCCAGTAACTAGAACCAGTTGCAAAAAACAATGCCTATAACTAGGTGGAGCAAATGAGATTAGGTGACACGAAGAATTGAATAATGGCAGTAGGCTTGACTGGATTCAAAGAGAATAATGTTTTCTTGATCAAATCACAAACGCAGTATGAGATGGATGATAGCACAAAAATACGAGAAGTTCCTTGATCTGGCTCGGGAATTGAGCAGTTATCAACTGTCAGTCCATTGAAGTACTTTTTTAACACATTCAATCAAGAATACAGTCTGATACATAAATGCATCAGTAAGTGAATGAATGAACCATATAACGATCACTTGATTTGAAGCACTATTGCACTAATTATATCAAACTAAAACTCGTGTTCCATATATGGTTTCTTCAACATTAACATGATGAAAGAAACAGCAAGGTTAGCAGAATCAGGAAGATAAGTGGCAAAAGAGCTAGTATACCGGTGACAAGATCTGCTTAAGAACATGAGTCACCACTGCATCAACAGACTGAAGTTCAATGACAGCAGCACCAGGCTCTCCATGCTAGAAACACAAAAGTATTATAGAATTAGAAAGTCAAAAGTGCATGCAAATGCTTTAGACTCTAGGACAATAATAAGCCTTCTGTTTACTTAGAAATTTGAATGGAAAATATCATCCAAGTATATGAAAGCACAGCTCTAAAGCCTGAATCCTTCAACTTATTTGTGACCTTGCAGAAAAATATGTTTAAAGTAAACTTACAATTCCAAGGCCAAGCTCCATTTGATCTGGACCTAAACGATCCGAGGTCCCCTGACCAGGCAGTGTACACACTGACAGAGCAACTCCCATTGTACCAACCAACTTAGATGCATGCCTTGCTTGTTCAGCAACCTCTTCAAGGGGCAAACCAGCAGCAGCAGCAGCTCCAGCTACCTGTGAACCAGATAGGACAATATTAGCTTTAATGAACTTGGTAAAACTTAGTGAGAATTTTCTCTCAAACGACGAGAAAAAACAAGGGAGAGGGCATAGGCCGATACACCCAACTCACACATCCACACCTAAAAATACTTACATCCATACCACGAGAAAAATACAAACGACCACGACCAAGTGCTTGTGAGGAATCAAAAATTAATATCTCAACAATAAATCGGAGAGTGCACTATATTCTGCACTAAGAAAATTAATAGACAAATCGCATCATCAACAAATGCCTCTACTTGAATGTTTGTATAACACACATCAGACGCAACCTTCATTTCGATTATTTACAGGTAAATCGGAGAAGGCTAGATAGAAATCAAAGAAGAGAAGAAATGAAAATAGTGGACCCACAATTTAACTGTTCAGCAATGGAAAATGTCATACAACTTTTAGGAGAGTGAATTAACGAATTACCTTATTCACAAGAATTGTCCCTGCAAGGCCTCTCCTGCCAGCTATGCCTTGAGTTGGTGACAGAGCACAATCATCTCCAACAATAACCATCTAATGTTGTTGGAGATACATATGAAAAATACATTCACCAGGTTTATCTAAATACCAGTTTTATCTAAATCGATATTTATAAGGCATATGAACATGTTCAACCTCCACTTTGTAGCCTTCAGATTTTGCTTCCTCAGCTGCTAGGCCAAAATTAAGCCGGTCGCCTGTATAATTCTGTATTTAAGAAGGGTATTTCCATACTTAGTTTTAATGCACTAAGTAAGAGCTGCAGCATTACACCAGCAAAAAATTCCCAGGTGTCTTAGCTGACATTGTCCTGTGGGTGTTCCTACTAAAATCCCGCATCATCATTTAACACAAAATTGTAAAACTTCAAAGGGTGTAAAGCTAAGTACCGTTACTACTAGAAGACAGCCCTTAGGTCCTGTTACAGCTCGAATAGCCTGCAGCAGTAGAACATAGCATGAAAGCTTTGAAATTCAAGTAAGTATGTTATGAGTAATTGTGAACAAGCATACAGCCAAAATAGAGTTAACAGGTGGAGAAGTGAAGACATCTCCAGAAACAGCAGCAGTCAACATCCCTTGACCCACAAACCCACCATGAGCTGGTTCGTGACCACTTCCACCTCCTGTGTGGAAAATACAAGTTAAACGATCCCAGATTAGTTAATCATGTTTAGATCGCAGATAACTGAAGTATTGCCATTAAACCTGTTCGACATTTTACTCAAACACTGAAATTAAACGGGTCCCAAATGAAATTGAAGCCCACAAAATTTGCCAGGGAGCATAATTACCGCATATGACTGCAACCTTATCATAGGTCCCGACCTCGACATCGGAGCGGAGGACCACCTTGACCTGCACAGGGCACACACGAGACACGAGTGCAAAATTAATCGCACAAACGAAAAACTTTTGGGGCGAAAGTAGCGGCCGGCGTTTCAGAATTCAAATCGAGTCGCTTCACCTCGGGGAACCCATCCAGGTACTGCAGCCCAGGGTACGTCTCCACCAAGCCCTCGATAAATTGCGTGACCACATCTGCGCCCTAAAACCCGTCAGGATCCCCAGAATATCGCGGGGACCGTCGAAACAGCCCGAGAATTCCAAGCGCACGAGAGGAAAGCTGCCACATCGTACCTTTGGGATCGTTGATGAGCTTCTTACCGCAGGCCGCCATGGGTGCCCGGAAGCGCAGGCGCGTTGCCGCTTGCCGGGGACGTCACAGACTCTCACAGCAAGCAAAAACGCGGGGAAGTGGAGTTGCGCTTGGTGTCAGTATGTCACTGTCAAGTGTCGTCGCCTCATCGGTGTCGCCACGAAGGCTGGTTGTTTTTGTTTTGGTTTGGACGTGCTTGTGTGATGTTACGACGCTGCCCCTATGGTGGCATTTTCTTTTTCTCTTCTTCCTGCGAATGTGTCTACTGAAACTACACACCTTTTCTAATGGACATCTTTTCATTTGAATATTTTATTTACGGACTACCAAAGTGCGGAACCACAAAACAATTGGATTTTCAGGTATACAAACAATTGGGTCATGATCTGCAACACCTCGATAAATTTCCGTTTTAGGTTCGCAGCAATCTTGCCCAGAAAGAAAGAAACCATGGAGCACGTCCTTCATCCACATAAAAAATCATTATAAGTCGTTAACAGTGTTAAATGTTTATCTATATGCACTCTCTAAATATAGTCATGTGGCTTCCTATATAATAAGCACTCCACCTCTGGAGTTAAGTATGCTTTCAAATTCTCAAGGTACGTCAAATATAACATGGTACCAAAGCTATGGTTAGAGGGAAGGATTATATTAGACTAATTCAACCCCGATCCATATTTCTCTCTTGGGATCAATTCGCGCGGCTCGTTGTTGCGTGTTCCTTGTCCATCAGCCGTACGGCCTGTCGCCGCGCGCTTCTTATGTGGTGCGGCCTGTCGTCGTGCCCGTCGTCGATCCTCTGCGTCGTTCGTGCGGCCCATCGCCGCGCCCGTCGCTGAACCTTCGCCCTGTTCACGGGGGCCTGCTCATCACTCTGTCGCTGTCTTCCTACATCGTCGTCATCTTCCCTGCTTTGCCCGTCACAGAGCAGAGGAGGTCCTGCAGTCTGCTCGTCACCAACCAGAGGAAGTTTTGCATGTTTCACTTCTGCTAGTCCTTCTATGGTGCTGTTATGGTGCCATTGGTATCTTGAATTACAGAGGTCTGTATCGGTATTGCTGCTGGTGTGTTAGAATTCAGAAATAATGGGTGTTGATATCACTGGACTTGTCTCTATAGCTGTTGCCTCTAATAATATTACTCCCTAGTCTTGAATTTTGGATTCAGGAGCTTCTTTCCATGTCACATCAAACAAGAATCACCTGATTGACTGCAAGCAAATTGTTGATGGTTCGACAATACACACAGCTGATGGTACATCTTGTCCTGTTACTCATGAGGGCACTTTTTCTTCTCCTCATTTTTATGAACCTGATATTTCTTTGGTCCCTCAACTATCGATGAATTTGCTATCCGTTGGTCAAATAGCAGATATGAACTGCTTTGTTGGCTTTGATGATTCATCATGTTTTATTCAAGACCGTAGTAGCGGGAGCGTTATTGGGACTGGTCATCGGCGTAGAGATTCCTCTAGCCTCTATGTTCTGGACACTCTACGTCTTCCTTCTCCAGCTACTCCTACTCGTGTATCATACTGTCATCAACTGTGTCCTCACCATCCTCCTTTTTTTTGCCAAATGGCATCATCGTCTTGGACATCTATGTGGATCACGTCTGTCCACTCTTGTTCATCAAGGATATTTGGGTCATGTTTCTGTTGATTCTAGATTTCATTGTAAGGGTTGCAAGCTTGGAAAGCAGGTTCAACTTCCATATTCGTCTAGTACATCTCATTCTGTTCGACCATTTGACATTATTCATTCAGATGTATGGGCCAGCACCTTTTGCTACTAAGGGTGATCATAAGTATTATATTATTTTTATTGATGACCATTCTCGCTACACATGGATTTATTTCATGAAACATCGGTCTCAGTTGTGTACCATTTACCAATCCTTTGTTCGCATGGTCCACACACAGTTTTCTACTGCTATTAGAGTTTTCCATTCTGATTCTGGTGGTGAGTACTTGTCTGAGTGCTTTTCCCCAATTTTTGTCCTCGGAAGGCACTCTTCCTCAACTCTCGTGTCCTGGCGCTCACGCTCAAAACGGTGTTGCTGAACGTAAACATCGTCATCTCATTGAAACAGTCCCACACTTTTGATTGCCTCCTTTGTTCCTTCACATTTTTGGGGAGAGGCTATTTCCACATATGTTTATCTTATTACTCCCTCCGTCCATTTATCTCTTTCATATTAGCCTTGGGTGCAATGACCAAGGAGTAGTTAATTTGTATTTAAGTAAGGAGCAACCAAGGAGTCACAACCAATGAGCATCCAAGGAGGAATAAATGCAGACAGAGAGCAGCCAATGAGCACCAAATCACAGCATTTACGAGAAGCCAAACACGTTGTTCCAAGCTAATACGAAAGAGATTTTTGGAAAAAAAAATTTGCTTAGATGAAGAAGATAAATGGACGGAGGGAGTAATAGAGAACCATCGTCTAAATTGTCTGGCAAGTCTCCTGGTGAAATTCTTTTTGGAACTCCTCCGAGCTATTACCATCTTCGTATTTTTGGATGTCTATGCTATGTTCTGCTTGCACCCCGTGAGCGAACTAAGTTATCTGCTCAGTCGGTTGGATGTGTTTTCCTTGGATATAGTCCTGAGCATAAGGGCTATCGTTGTTATGACCCTTCTTCCCGTCGCAAGCGGATCTCTTGTGATATCACTTTTATTGAGAATCGCCCTTTCTTTTACAACTCCTCTACAAAGTCATCATATACTCCTACAGAGTCCACATCTTTTATGTTCCTTCCCCCTATTTTCATCAATGATGATGTTCCATCGTGTGTGTCTCCACCATCCACCACTACTGATGACAATGAGACTGAGTAAAGAAGGCATCCACACTGATATGCTTTGTAAGTTCACGCTTCACAGGATCATTAGCAATTTGGATGGCTCCAGTGTTATCACACAGAAGAGGTGTGGCAGCATCACAAGAAATCCCAAAATCAGCCAACAACCATCGAAGCCATACAATTTCTGCAGTAGCAGCGGCAAGTGCACGAAGCTCGGCTTCTGCTCTAGAACGAGATACAGCAGCCTGTTTCTTGGACTTCCAGGCAATAGGAGAAGAGCCAAGAAAAATACAGTACCTCGTTATGGATTGACGATTTATCGAGTCACTTGCCCAAGTGGAGTCCGAGTAAGCATGAAACTGAAGCGGACTATCATAGACATAGAGTAAACTTCAAGATGATGTCCCCCGTAGGTAGCATAGCACACGAAGTAAATGTCCAAAATAAACAGAAGTTGGGACACAAACAAATTGACTCAAAATATGGATTGCATAAACAATATTCGACCTAGTAATAGTGAGATAAACAAGACTTCCCACAATATGTCGATATCGAGAGGGATCCTTAAAAGGTACCCCATCAGTGGGACGAAGCTGCAAGCGAAGATCCTTGCAGTAGTACAAACTATTGCTCGATCAAGGGAGTATAGTTGTCCTACCGAAATGTGCACAGCTGAAATTGGACTAGGGCAAAATAAACAATCAATTCCCGCCACTGACATCATGGGCTCGATCAACAGATGACTGTTCTATAACCTTGCAGTTGTTGTCAATTTTTTTTTTTTTTTTTGAAGAAGTCGCAGTTGGCCGCACCGTTAAAACGAAACTCGGCCAAAATAAACAATGGGCATTCCCAATACTGAGAGCATGCTGAGATATCAGTATATCACGGGAGTGCAAAAGTATAGCTTCCCTTAACTTGTACCATCGTCTACAGACTTTGAACATCTCTTTGTAAGGGGGAAACAATATGGAAGTCGTTTTTCTCGGCCCATGCAAAAGCACAAGCGGAAACCAAATCTAAGGGGAGTGAGAAAATGCCCCGGTGATTTTTCCTGTCAGTCTATTTTGGGTCTAGCAATGAAGCATAGCACATGCTACTAGCTCTATGAACCGTGCAGTTTGTTCTTCACTGCAAGAGCAGCGGCTCTGTACCATGCAGCTGCAGCCATTGCTCCAGGATCAGGGATCGAGGCCAGGAGATCAGGTGCGATGTATGATGACCGTCCAGCCTGCAAGTGCAATCCAAATTATTATGTAAATATGAGAATTTTTCTCAAAGGAAAAGGAAATAGGAGAATAATTCTTGTTCGATGATCCTGCAACAGTAAGGTTGTACAGAGCTTAAGATTAAAGTATGTGGACTAGGGCGAGTATATACCTTTGCTTGCATTTGTTTGGTGGATTCAGCGCCAGCTGATGCTGCTTCAGAAGAAGCGATGAAAGCAGTCACAGGATCATCCCCAGCCTCAAGTCTCTGCTCAGCACGGTAATTTTAGCAGATAATCATGGACAATTGTGCAGGAAGATAAAGTAGAATCAAGAAGTAACCTGTTTCAGAACAGCAGAAGCAGGAATTAGGGCATCCAACATTGTGCGGTATCCTGCGCTGGCACCACCATACTTGCTAACAGCAGCAACAGAGGCCTCTAAAGCATCAGCCCCTTTAGAAAAGCAGCAAGGTTTATTTAGTACGTAAAATTCATGATATATGGTCAGAAAGATCAAGCACATTGCTTACATTTAATTGCAGTGACAGTTGAGCTCTGCTTTAAGCTTGCATACGCAGCCTTGCAGAGTATGTCATACCTGGAATATATTAGGAAATAGGAAATGTAAGTTTACTCCATAGTGATCAGACATGAAATTAAAGAAGGAAAAATTGAGCACCGAAAGCACAAATTATCATACAAGATTCCACTTGTTCCACCCATCACCCTTCGGATTGTTGCCCCAATTTCATTTATTGTTCCCGCTGCATCATTCATAGGGTAACTGGAATAGAGAAAAAAGTGCACTAAATTTTGGTCAAATTTTACATGAAAAAATAAACTAGAATTATATATCATAAAATTAGCTAACCTGATTATAATATCAGGAAAATGGTATAGGAAAAACACTGGCTGGAAATGAAGTGTGATACAGTGATAGAACTAATGAGAAAATCATCAACATCATGTATATGATTTCCACTGGACAGGAACCAGAGTTATAATTCAAATTATACTAAAGCTAGTAAAACCATGTGGGAGTTCATATAGTCTTTTTATCACATGTCAACAGCACTATTATCAAATTTCTTGCCAATGATTTGTAGTGCTTAACTTACCGTTTTTTCATATCTTCAAGAATAGCTGTTGCACCTCTATACATCTGAAAGAAACAGCAAAGAATTACTCAATCCTAAAATAGCAGTAGTAAAATAAGCATTGAATTGGTAAACACTATTTGACTCACTGTGGTTCCACAGTCACCATCACCCACTTTACTGTCCCATTCATTTAGGCTATCCTTGATATTGATAATTTCAGTAGCACTTGCTTCAATAGCAGCCTCCAGGATACACCCTAGCTTGCTCAGCTCCTGAGATGGAGCAAGAATCTGCAGAAGAATAACTAAATCATGATAACTGAGGGACTGCAAATGGCAACAGATGAGCATGTATAACAGTCTTCTTCAAAGTGGCAATGAGAAACTGAGACAAAGCAATACCGCATAACAGCTTCAAATAAATAAATAAAATACACCCATAACCCCTAAGAACCAGCAAACAGCTACTGGAACTTCTTGCATGCTTCCACATTAGATCACAGGTGAACTGATGGCCTCAGAAAAAAGATAGTACAAATCCAAAAAGGGAATTTGTTTTACCTCGTCATCCTTCATTGAAGGTGCTGGTGGTAGAGGAACAGGAAACTTTGCTGGTGGACGGTTTCCTACAGTCAAGTGATCAACACTAAGTTTAGAAAAATGATTTATATAATTGAAAGGTTCTGATAGAGCTTAAAATATTTTCCCCTGTGCTGGAAAAATGATTCAGGAGTTTTGATAGCAGTCTATGTGTCTCAGTAAATTCCCATTTATCTGAACAACCTACACTTGTTACAGCCTCAAATCAATGTTTGCACAACATGGATCATAAGCAAGTCTTTTGGCAAGTTAGATGATGGTAGAAGGGGAAGAATAATGAAAGGAAGATAACAGTATAGGTCCAACTTATACACCAGAAATAAAATGACTACCATCCACCCACCTAGACTTCACCTTAGGTGTGAGTTACATCCTTCCTCCTAGCACCCTAAGCATCCAATTAGCCACTCAGCACAAACCAACCAACCACTTAGCACTGATTAGCCACTAGACATGGAACCCACGGACCTTTTAGAGCACTGGGTTTTACTTCAGAGCATTGTTAGAGAACACTATAGCTAAAGGCAGATACTCCTTCCATTCCAAGTTATAAGTCTAAATCTTTCTGGCTTTTCTAGAACATAGCTTCAGTGGGAGCAGGCTAAATTAACTCACCTTCAGAACCAACAGGCCAAGCTGGAGCTTTAGTGGGAGCATCAAGTCTCTTCAAAATGCTTTCATCAGACTTCATAATGGTAATAGATAATCCTGCAAAGGGAAAGAGTCTGAAACAATATAGTCTGCCTGCCTAGCTACTTAGTAAGCTGATTAGATAAACAGTTCCACTAAAGTCAACTGCTCGTATATCAGATGATGATGAACAATATATAAAACATTTTCATTTGTGAGCATGACAGTTGGAGCAAAGCAGTTATCTTGATTCTTGACAAGCGAATGTCCGAATGATTTACGAGGTTTGGTAACATCATGTTAACTGGATGTAGAGATGACAAAGCTCATCCACATCATCATTTCAAGGAATCACGCAAAAAACTGACCTGCCATATCAAGTGATGTCATAAGTGTGCCAGTGTAAACTCTGTCAACAGCAATGCCATACACCAATTGCAACTCAGGAACTGCTTTTCTCGCTGCAATCATAAGTTCCATGATAGGAGTGGCTCCTAATCTGCACATTAGAGATGGGGTTAAAGAATAAAGTTACAAACTGTACTCAATTCAGAACAAACAGTGGAAGAAAGGAAATAGCTACAGTGACAAGTAAATAAGTAAATGTAGACTTTCCAAGAGATCATAAGAAGAAAGTGAATTTTAATCTCTAAGTAGAATTTGATATGGGCAATATCATAAGCATGCTGCCATAAGCTCTCAATCCTCTCATATATATAGCATTAAATACATTTTGTAACAAACTAACAACTAATAAGCAGGTTACTAAAAAAACTAATAAGCAGAGTAATTACTGTAGTAAGCAGGCCAAAGTTAAATTTGAAGAAAGAAAAACATTTCTAATGTTATGTCTGAATCTTTCCTGTGAGCCCTTCCAGCTATTCCTAGTCTCTGGCCTTTCCAGGCCGCACAATGAAGTGCTATAGAGATGGTAATAAGTAATCTTTCAGGAATTCAAAATGGATGCCCCCTACCCAGGCCACCATCAGCAAACAAAGAAATTATTCCATAAAAGACAATGGCCTGGGTACAAGTGACATTAATATGCAACCTAGAACCTACTAACCAGATCCCTTTGACGAATGACAAGGTTAAGAAGTAGAAATCTCCAATTGAAACATACTCATAATTTTTAAATTCTCGTTGCTTTCTCCCATGTACGATAATTTTTTTTCACTGCTTCAAGTCTAGTATTGTATATCCGAGATAAGTTTACAGTAAACAACTGTCACAGGAACCCATAAAGCAGAATGAGCAATGAGATCACCAAAACCAACTAGCCAAGATTGAAAATATGAACCTTAGTTCATCATGAAATATGACAAAAGGATAGGAAACACATTCAAAAAACAATTAACCTAGTGCTACTGGATTCCGCAAATATTATTCAATTTATACAGTGGCAAGAAATGTTCAGATTTGTTTTACCCATTCACTAGGAGAACAGCATTGCAACCCCTTGTGATAGGAAGATACTGAGTTTCCTGCAAGGATGCAAGGCCACCAAATGAATAATTAAAAGCATCCAAAGCTACCATAGTGCCATAGGAAGTCCCTATTTTACATAATGCAGTTACTGAAAGTGTGGAACAGATAAACAGTTGTATAATGTTCCACTTAAGGAAAACCATCACAGGAGAGGATTAGTCCTCGTTCCTTGTAATACGCATTCAGCCCCCATTGTCATCTTTACCTCTCCTGTAATCCAGGCTTTTCTTTTCTTAATAAAAAGATGCTACCTTTTTTTGTTAAAGGGGGAAAAAAGATATGTCTGGAAGAGAAAGGAGAACTTTGAAGCTGAGACAAACTGTAGTCTTTGCCTTTTCTAAATAATGACGCTACACATAGTTCAGCATTAGACCTCACAAATTATGCAAAATAGGGTTTTGAATTAAACAGAGAAATATGACCACAAAATGTAGTGATATGTGTTGCTGTGGTGTGGTAAACAAAACAAATTTTGCATTTTTTCCAACAAAGACAAATAGATAAACATAGAGGATTAAACAAGAATGCAAATCAAAACTAACCTGTGACAATATCTGCTTGAGAACATGTTCTACCACTACATCAACTGACTGGAGTTCAACAACAGCAACACCAGGTTCTCCATGCTGGAAACAAATAGATGTTCTAATTTCAGATTTATCGTTCTCGGAAATGTAGAAAACAAACATTAATGCAAAAAACCTTACAGCTACACCTAAGTATGCTAATTGCTTGATTATATGAGCATGATAGCAGATGCGGTTTAAACTTACGATTCCAAGGCCAAGCTCCATTTGGTTTGGACCCAAACGATCAGAAGTTACTTGCCCAGGCAATGTGCAAACAGAAAGTGCAACTCCCATCGTACCAACAACCTCAGATGCATGTTTTGCTTCTGCAGCAACCTCTGCAAGAGATAAACCAGCATCTGCTGCAGCCCCAGCAACCTATGGATTAAACAAACTTAAAATTCGAGTAAAAGAAGAAATTTTATAAGAAATCATTGGCTGCTTCGAGTTTGATACTCATGCAGTACAATGCCAGAATTTCCAAACTGAAAGGATTTTATATGCCAACAGTCAAGATTATTGAAAAACTAATTGTTACCTACTATTTCCCAGTAACTATATTTGATGTGCAGGGCACAGGCTTAGATTAGAAACGTGTGTTTCATGAACAAGCAATATATCTTTGATTCCAGTTAAGATCACTATTGGTTAGTGTTTAGTGTTCATCTTAATATAATGATACGCAGTTCTCCAGCGTGTTCCAAGAAAAAGTGTTTATGCAGATAGCACATCAGCTTACTTAAAAAGGCAGTCCCATTATTTTAAGCATAGTGAATAGTTAAATACTTTTTTTTTGAATTTAATAGTTAAATACTTAAAATCAGAGGGAAAAGGCTGCTTGCATGAAAAAGCAGATCAAATGAGTGTTAAAGAGTTTTTTGCAGGTCAACTTGGCTGAGTGAAAGAATGTAATATGCCAGTAACTGGAGATGAGCCTAAGAGGGAAATCTAGGATAGAAAATACAATGGCAACAACAAAATACCTTATGCACAAGAACTGTTCCAGCTAAACCTCTTCTACCAGCTATCCCTCTAGGTGGGGGAAGGGCACAATCATCTCCAACAATGACCATCTACAATTGGAGGATAAATGATACATAGTCATTAAAATTAATATTATCTGCCACACAACATAGTAATATGTGTGTTTACCAACCTCCATCTTGTAGCCTTCAGATTTTGCCTGCTCAGCAGCTAATCCAAAATTCAGTCTATCACCAGTGTAGTTCTGCAAATGTTTGGTAATTGAAGGTAAGAAGAAATGAAGCTTAGTAAGATGAGACCAGTGCAATTCGTCACAGTTAACACTTATAAAATTGAATAAATTGGGGCACTGCAGTTTAAAAATAGCGTAGAAAAGGTACCAGTATCCCTACATCAAGCATATACATTTATCCAAAACAGCCCACAGTTTGGCCCCTTTCTAAGCAAATACAGATGTACCACAGCCTTCTTATTGAACTAAAGTTGACATGTCCCAAGCAAATTTCAGATAAGCAAATATTATCCCTCCTCTATCCATTCATGCATGAACACAGGATGATAGGTTAAGGAAATGGTAGTTATTAATGTGATAATAAATAAGCAATGCATGGTCCCAAAACATCAGATGCTCATACTGCACAATCCTTAGGTGTACTAAAAGATCCCTCTTATCTCATGATTTGACATTTTAAAGCTTATATCACAGTGAGAGTACCTTTACTATTAGAAGGCACCCCATGGGACCAGTTACAGCTCGAATAGCCTACAGTAAGATGCAGTTAAATGTCAGTTAAGATGATTTAAGCTACTTAAGAAGTTATACATAGTTTTACTGAAAAGAACATACGGCTAAAATAGAATCAACAGGTGGAGAAGCGAAAACATCTCCAGAAACAGCAGCGGTCAACATCCCTGGCCCAACAAATCCAGCATGGGCAGGCTCATGGCCGCTTCCACCACCTATGAACAAATCGGCACTAGAATAAGTAATTGAACTTGACATGAAAAAATGGAAATATCCCAGCAAACATCACCATGAAAGTTACCAATGAAGATATTTTTTTCATGCAGAAGTTACTATTTGACATTTCTTAAAGATGTCCAAAAAAATAGTATAACCATTTGCTATGTATACTATTAGTTCAAACAGGTAAACACAACAAGTGTATGAGAGATTATATACATGCAGACTGACATGACAACCGACAGATTTCTCATTTCTGTATGATGATGCCATAGCATGCAAGAGGTCCATGCAATACACCATCATCTGTTCCTCTTCCAGAAGTGATGTCCCCAAAGCAGAGTAAACCATGGTACTTAATGTAAAAAGAATCATAACTCCAAGCAACTAGCAAAATAACATTAGCAACTAGTTTAATATGTGGAAACTTGAATGTATGGAGACATAAACTGAGCAAAAGAATACTATTCTCGCCAATTCTAGTCAAGATAACCATCACACTGAAGCAATCCTACTAACATGGCAACCACTTATTGTGAACTACTATCAGGGTTCCTTTAAGTTATATTGTACAATATCTAGTACTTGAAACAGGGAATTCCTCATCATTTCGGATATATTTAATGTAATCTAGGAACTAATCATCAAATTCACATGAAAATTGGAATAAAAGCATAGTTCAAAGCAGAAAACATCACATTCACATGAGAATTAGAACATAAGCATGGTTCGAAGCAGTCAAGGCTAACACAGAACAGCACCTGAGATGACTGCAACTTTGTCATAGGAACCGCGCTCGACATCAGCACGAAGAACGACCTTAATCTGCACAGATTTTAGGAAAGCTGCCACTCAATGCTTGCCGAAACAACTCAAAATTGTCTCCTGTAGCGGGAAAAAAATCACCTCAGGGAACCCGTCGAGGTACTGCAGACCCGGGTAAGTCTCCACCAACCCCTCGATGAACTCCGTCACCACATCTGCAAAATTTTAACAAAAGGAAGCCCAGTCAGGACTATCTGATGCGATTAAACCCTAGAAATCGAAGAACTGTCTGAAATTTAGCGAGAAAAAATAGGGGGCAAATGGCGGCGACAGGCTGTTACCGTCGGGGTTGTTGATGAGCTTCTTCCCCTGCAAGGCCATGGCGAG
>DXKC01001542.1:0-10349 GCA_031170775.1 Cymbopogon citratus
AGCGCAGGGCGGGATCGACGGCCTGGGCGTGGCGAAGACGGTCGATGAAGTCGAAGCGGGGCGCTGAGATAGCGCGAAGCGCGCCCATGCTGTCCTCCGCGTCGCGGCGCGAGAGTGCGTCCGCCACGACGTTAGTTGACCCGGACTTGTACTCGACGGCGAAGTCGAAGCCGAGCAACTTGCCCACCCAATGGTGCTGCGGAATTGTCGCCAGGCGTTGGTCCAAGAGGAACTTGAGGCTGTGATGATCCGTCTTGACGAGGAAGTGCCGACCCCATAGGTAAGGCCTCCAGTGCCGCACCGCGAGCACGAGACCAATAAGCTCCCGCTCATATGCTGCAAGGGAGCGATGGCGAGGCGCCACCGGCCTGCTGAAGAAGGCGATGGGGTGGCCTTCCTGCAGGAGGACGGCGCCGAACCCGTACGTCGACGCGTCGCACTCCACCACGAACGGCTTGGTGAAGTCGGGCAAGGCCAAGACCGGCGCCGTGGTGACAGCGACCTTGAGAGCCGTGAAGGCCTCCTCGGCGGCCGATCCCCAAGCGAAACCGTCCTTCTTCAAGAGCGCCGTCAAGGGTGCGGCGATGGAGCCGTAGTTGTGCACAAACTTCCGGTAGTATCCGGCCAGGCCAAGGAACCCACGCACCGCCCGTGCAGAGCGCGGCCGAGGCCAGTCGTGGATAGCTTGGACCTTGGCAGGATCCATGGCCACACCGGCGGCGGATATGGTGTGACCCAAGTAGGCGACGGCGTCGACACCGAACGAGCACTTGGAGCGCTTGACGAAGAGGCGGTGCTGGCGCAAGAGCTCGAAGACGATGCGCAGGTGCCGGAGGTGATCTGTCCACGATGAGCTATAGATCAATATGTCATCGAAAAAGACGAGGACGAACCGGCGGAGGTAGGCGCGGAGGATGTCGTTCATCAACGCCTGGAACGTGGCCGGCGCGTTGCACAGCCCGAACGGCATCACCACGAACTCGTAGAGGCCGTCGTGGGTGCGGAACGCCGTCTTGGGAATGTCCTCGGCGCGCATGCGCACCTGATGGTAGCCGGATCGCAAGTCCAGCTTGGTGAAGTACCGCGCCCCGTGAAGTTCGTCCAGGAGCTCGTCCACCACCGGAATGGGGAACGCGTCCTTGACCGTGAGCGCGTTGAGGGCGCGGTAGTCGACGCAGAAGCGCCACGAACCGTCAGCCTTGTGGACGAGGAGGGCCGGGGAGGAGAACGGCGAGTCGCTGCGCCGGACCACGCCCTGCTCGATCATCGCGGCGCACTGCCGCTCCAGTTCGTCCTTGTGGGCGGCGGGGTAGCGATATGGTCGCACCGCCACCGGCGCCGATCCGGGCTTGAGGATGATGGCGTGGTCCCGCGAGCGCTGTGGTGGCAGCCCGGATGGGGTGGCGAAGACGTCTTCATAGGCGGCCAGGAGCTCATCTAGGAGCGTCCCACTGGCCGCCGCGATGGTGCGGAGGGTGGCGGCGGACGACGATGGCTCGCCCTGCCATGTGGTGGTGCGGCCAGCGCGGGTGAAGGAGAGCGTGCGGTCCGCGAAGTCCCAGACGATGGGGCCAAGGGTGCCGAGCCAGCAGGTGCCCAGGACCATCGCATAGCCTGCAAGGGGCATGACAAACAGATCCGTGTGGAACACTGTACCCTGGATGGAGAACGGCGCGTTCCGGATGACGCCCGGACAGGCCACGCGCTCGCCATTGGCCACAGTGGCGGTCAGGCGCGGCCGGTCCTGAATGGGCAGGCCCGTGCGGCGCGCCGCGTCCTCGCCGATGAAGCAGTGCGTGGAGCCGCTGTCGAGCAAGGCGAGGAGGGAGGCCGAGCCCACCGACGCCATGATCTGGATGGTGTCGGCGACGGGGATGCCCGCGACGGCGTGCAGGGAGTAACAGGGGGCGTCGGCCCCTGCAGCCTCGCCGACCTCGGCGTCCTCGGCGGCGTCGATCTCCACCCCGTCGACGAAGAAGAGCCGCTTGCAGAAGCGGTTGTGGCCCCGAGAGTAGGGTTCATTGCAGTTGAAGCAGAGGCCTTGGCGGCGGCGATCCGCCATCTCGGCCGGGGAGAGGCGCCGTTGTGGGCCCTCCGCCCGGACCTGCTGTCCCGCGATCTGGGGCGCCGGTAGCGCCGCGGCCTGCGGGGGCGCGGTGGCGGCGGGGGCAGGACGCCTCGGGCCGGTGCGCGGGGAGGAAGCGGCGCGGGTCGGGAGGCCTCCATCTGCTCGACCTCGCGCGCCAGGCTCATGGCCTCGGCAAGGTTCGCCGGGTGGTGGAGCCGGACGGCGTGGCTGAGAGGGGGAAGAAGACCCCCGGTGTAGAGTTGCACCCGCTGCGTCTCCTCGAGGTGACCTGCTCGCGGCAGGAGGGCCTGGAAGCGGTTGGAGTAATCCTCGACGGAGCCCGTGCGCCGGCATTCCGCCAGCTCGAACATGGGAGCGGCGCGGATGGTAGGGCCGAAACGAAGATTGAGGAGCTCCTTGAAGTGAGTCCAATTCGGCGTCCCCTCATCAGATTGGAGCTGTATGAACCACAGCTGTGCGGCCTCCTCCAGATGGAACGATGCCATGGGAACGCGATCATCCACCTCCGTGCGGTGTTGGCGGAAGTACGCGTCACACTTGTTGATGAAGAGCATCGGATCCGTCGTGCCATCAAAGCGGGGGAAATCCCACTTCTTGTGCTTGGGGTGGAACTCCTGATCGCGAAGTCCCGTCGAACGATGGCCGTCCGCGCCTCCCGAGCCCGTGGACTCGGACTGCGATTTGAGGGACGCCATGTCGGACTTCAAGGCAGCCATGTCGGCGTGCATGGCCTTCATCTGGGCGAGGATGTCGGCGAGCTGAGGGTCAGACATGGCGGCAGATGTGGCGGTGGAAGCAGTGGGCGAATGGGGTGGCGGCGACGGGGTGGGCAGGATAGGGGCGGCGGCGGCAGCAGAAGAGGTGGAGGAAGACGATGTGGATCGTCGGATGCGTGATACCAGGTTGTCAAGAGCCTTGGGACCTAGGGTAGGCGGCCCTCGGCTACGGAGATCGTAGCCGTCTGCCGTTCTTCCGATCAGGAGGTTATACCCCTCACAAAGATCGGGCTTGAGAGTTCTTGGGAGGGAGAGAGCACTTTAGGATAATTGATCAAGCTTAATTCATCTCATCACCAACGTGCGGTACAAATAGCCTCCAAGGCTGTTGGAAAGGAAACAACTAACTCCTTAATTGTAGGAAGTAAATCAATCTAAACCAACTATTTCCTATTATCTAGCTTAGCCACTAGAGGTGGCCTCCTGTGCACCGTGAGCCACGGTCTGGCCTTCGTCCTCGCGCCCAGCGCGGGCCTCGGCTCGGCGCACGTCACGGTGGCGCCTCTGGTACGTGGCGCCCCACATGATAGTTAGTTGAATTTTATTTTGCTTACCACAATAACCACAATAAAGACAAGCATGCCAGGTACTCATTTTGCTACACATTAACATATTCATGAAAAGAATGAATGTGTGTGCCCAATTTATATGGGTGTGGTAGGACAGAACTCTGAGCCGAATTTGACACAGCAGAAATGTAGAATCGTGTCCAGTGTGGATTCTCAAACTAGATTAGCACAGGTTGCCTGCCCTACATAACTCAGCACTCCCTCCATTCAAAACTATAAGAGGTTTTAGCTTTTCTAGATACATTGCCTTTACTATGTATCTATAGATATAATGTATATATAAGTGCATAGTAAAATCAGCGTATCTAGAAAAGCAAATGTATCTTATAATTTGAAATTTAGGGAGTATATATTTTAGACAAATACTGGGATACCTATTCTCAGTATGTTATAGGGCCCAATTTTGATTTAATTATCAGTGTACATAAGCATGTGCCAACTCCTAGTAGTTCACATATTAAATCAGAGATAAATGCATTGGGGGCTAAAGAATTAACAACTTTTTCGTAGGCAACTTGCCAAAAAGAACAGTTGTCTTTCTACTTCTGAAAAAGTGAGAGTCAAAATGGGGCTTTTGGAAATGTAGAATTGTTGATATATCCAAACTACAACGACCTAAACTCACACAGATTCATCTTAAGCTTATATATCACAAAGTGGCAAATCCTTGTAGGATCTAAACTGATCAATTAACCAAGACAAATCACACAAAGTACCTAGTATAAAGTACTAGTGCATTCTCATGATCTCATCATACTGCAACAGTTTAACAGATATATAACTGATTTATGGGCATTGACAAAGATGTGGCACCAAAGACTGGAATATCATGTAAACTTCAAGGCAATCACAAGAACAATTACTACGAAAGTTGAAAGCATGAAACTTACTCAAGCTTGCATCTTTGACAAGCATCCATTTTCATCTCTTAAGAGTACAGTTTGAGAGACGTTCTGAATGCATCTCCCAAAGAACAAGGAAGTATCTTGTTCATCCTCAGCAGATAAGTCCAAGAGGTTAATTAGTGATTCTTTCAAGTGGCATAAGAAGGTGCATGTTGGGTAACGTTTTCTAGGTATCTCTCCAATTCTTTCTCACCACTCTCAAGAGTTTCCCACACCACTTTCCTTAATGGCTCCTGCCCTTGGCTCTTCGTGACAAGATCATAAGCATACCTCATAACATAGTTGCAGTATGCAGCTTCATCATTCATACATTCCTGATATGATGATTCATACTGTTTTGGGTTGAAAACCCATTTCTTCGCATCCTTGGTCCACCGCTTCAGTATGTAACTTTCTGGAATTTTGCATATATTCTTGATGCTAAGTGCTTTCAGAGCATGTGGGCAAAGTAAACCCATTGTCTCAAACTTACTACAGCTGCAACTTAATCGCATCATAGGCATATTGAAATGAACTGTGCAAACTCTTGATCCTCGCCCTTGCATGGTCATCTCAAATTGATATGTGTTGTTATCTTCACACGGAAGCTCCTTGAATTTTGTGGCGCCACACCCGTCCAGAAAATCTGTTTCAAACAGTTTGTAGATTCTATGTGTATAGACCTTTGCTGCATGATTCAAAATATCACTGTGTTTGATGATACAAGCAGGTGGCTTTTGCAAACACCGTGCATCCTCATCCAATTCTTTTTCCCTCCAATCTTCAGTTTGTTTATCCACAGCAACAGCAATTGCACAAAGAGAAGTTAACTTATCAGACACATTATTAAATATGCTGCTCATATTGTCACATTGTGGTTCATACTCAATCCCACCATCAAAGGTGGACTTGTTAAGAGCACTACACCATTTCTGTTTGAGCTTATACAGTTTTTTAAGCCACTTGTTATCCTGCAACTTAAATTCAGAGAGCATTTGAGCCCATGTTTCCTCAAACTCTGTTTCTGAGTCACATCCCTGTATGCACTTGGTGAACATCTTATTGAATGGTTTTGAAACATTAAGAGCACCAAGACGAGACTGAGCATTCTTTTGGATGTGCCAATGAGCAATGCGATGACATGTATTTGGGAAAACCTCCTCAACTGCTTTTGACACGACTTGATCTAGATTCGTGAAAATAGATTGTGGATGACGGTTCCCCATGGACTCCAAGAAAGACTTGAACAACCACACAAAAGAAGAAGTAGATTCATCAGCTAAGAGCGCGCAACCATACATAGTGGTCTGCCAATGATGGTTGACGCCAACAAAAGGTGCAAATATCAGGTTCTGTTTGCTCAAGCGATAAGTTGAATCAAACACGACCACATCACCGAAACAGTCATAGTCGGTCCTGCTCCTCCCATCACGCCAAAAGAAATTAGTCATCCGACCACCTCGGTCCAATTGAACATCCCAGTAGAACATGCCATCTTCATTTGCCCTGCTTTTCAGGTGGCTCACAAGGGTCTGCACATCCCCAGTCCCTACAGTCAGCATCTTCGCCATAGCACTATAGCCGAGGAGCAAATCTTGCTTCGGATTCTCCACATTGTTGGTTGCACTAGCACTCCCCGCAGGCAATTGTGGTTGCACCTGATGACCCCCATACAACATCGCCTCCGCAGAACTTGACCGCCCTGCTATAAGTGACCTTGCGGAACGCAGAAGGTGTCGTTCCTCAGGCCTTGCCAGGTTGTGGTTATGATCAGATACCAGTCGGATAACCTTCCACTCCCCCTGTTCATTCACCCTGAACCGCACCATGGCCCTGCAATTGGTCCTGGTGTGGGGGTCGTTGAAATTTGTATCGGTGAGCTTCTCCCCTTCCTTGAGCCCCTCCTTGGAGCAGAAGTAGTCCTTGGTGCGTATCCGCTTGGTGCCGGTGAAGTAGGACTGCTTCCCTTTCCGGATGCTGAACCCCATGTGGTGGCCGTAATCGCAGTAGAGCTTGTAGGCGGCCTCTTCGCTGTACACCACCTTCCGGAGCAGCTCCTCCGTGCCCTCCTTGCTGCCCTGCACCGTTGCGGCCTCCTCCTCTTCCTCCCCAATCTCTGCATCGTCGCCGTAATCACCTCGCCTCTCGTCGCCGGAGGTGGAAACGGCAACAGCCACCTGCGCTTCCGTGGTGGCCACGTCACCGCCGCTGCCACCGGCACCGTCGCCGTGCGGCACGGCCGCCCTCTCGCCGGCCTGGTCAGCGCCGACGGCGGTGGGCTCGACGTGCGACATGGGGAAGGGGCTCCCGAGTCCGGTACTGAACTCTACCAAATCGAAGCATGGGTGGATGGATTGCATCAGTAGGGCACCAAGCGGCGTGGAAGGGATGGAATCCGAGTAAGCTAGGGTTGCTTATACCTTACCACCACAAGGAGAACTGGAGAAGGGAACCAGAGTAAGCCCGGATGAGTGGATCTCCCGCTCCGCGCCAGTGGTGCTGGCGGAACGGAGGAGGACGGCGACGAAGGGGACGACCCCCGGACGAGAGAAATCTACGGCGGACGGAGGCCGGGGTCTCGCTTGTTGTGTGCCGGCGTCGCTGGCGGCGGACGAAATGCTAAGTGGTGGAAGGTGATTTGGAACGCATGTGACAGATTTTGATGCAAAATTGCAGACAACAAAGGGACTTGTGAATTCCTCTAAAAAAAAAAACCAAAGGGACTTGTGAAGAAACCAGTGGACGACAAAAACTCTCCGGTGACCAAACACCAAAGTTGCGATTTACTATCATCTTTTGTATTCCATCCGTTCCATAGCGTTTCTCCTTTTCGGTTTTCACGCCGCACTCAGTTCCATACAAAATATATGCAATATTTATATCTTTTAAATAAATTTGTTAAATAACTAGACTTAAAGATCTTTCTAATCACACTAATTATGTAGTGCAAATATTAATATTTTTAATATATATATTTTTTCAAAGTTGTTTCACCAGAAGCGAAAGCGACAAAAATTTTGGTGTGGAGGGTATAAAATTTATACCTCCGCCATTTAAAATTGTAAATCATTCTAAGAATCTTAAAAAGTCAAAATATCTCAAGTTTGACCAAAATTATAGAGAGGATTATTAAGATTTATAACATCAAAATTTTGAAAATATAATTAACAAATAATCCAATGATACTTAGTTAACACCCTAAATATTATTATCTTATCGTAAAAATTTGGTCAAACTTAAGTGCTTTGACTCTCCAAGATTTTTGGACTTACAATTTGGGACGAAGAGAGTATGTGTTTTGTGCGCTTTCAAATTTTGGTAAAGTTGATTCATCCCTGAACTAGTCACTGATTTTGAAAGACCCTCAAACTATTTTAACTTCTATAATCTGATAAAATACATCCTTAATAATTTTTTATTGTTCGGCTAACGATATTTGCAACTATGAGCTGGCTAATGTTTTATCATGAGAGAGACCATAAGTTCAAGCAAACAGAATCTTTAATGTGATTATTTTGATGATGTGGCAGTAGAGACCTGCCATTTTGGTCTTTCTTTTTAGTATATAAGTTTTCTATATGAAGTTTTTTATGAATACAGACAGACTTTATTTCAATTTTGAAGACATCAACACGATCTTCTACTTAATAAATTTAGAGACTCAAATATTCATTATTGAAATTTATATTTATTTAAATTTTCAAGTGACCTCATACGATGGCATAGTCATACAACCTGCTCGCTGGATCGTTCATGTACCGGCTGATGCTGATTTCCTATGAGAGAAAATATTTTGTATTCCCTCCGTTCCAAAAAAAACATGCAATTCTAGCACGGTAGTGTGGTTTAGTATCTCAAGTTTGATCAATTATAGATAAAAAACTATTAATATTTATTGTCAAATAAATATCTTTGGATTTATTACAAAATGTAGTTTTTTTAATAAAATAATTTGAAGTCATAAATGTGAACAGTATTCGATAGAAACTTGGTCAAATATACACCACTTTTGACGGCACAAAACCCATAGTTGCATGTTTTCTGGAACGGAGGGAGTATTATAACTGATAAACCAGTCTAATATATTCAAGCGAACATGTATACCAAAGTTGTCACTGTCAATAAGGTCTCAAACTTTATAGTTAACAGTTTTTAAATTTGAGATCATTTAGAACCCGAAGTATTCGCTTTAACTTCTCTAGTTTTGAAATTCGTTTTAAATTTTCCAAGATCTATTGACTTCATCTACAGTTAAGTTCTGAAATATTTAGATATTTTTTGTATTGTCCAACGCAAACTTACTTATAGACATAGTTTACTACGTTCGAGGAAATACATCATTGCTCATGTGCCAAAACGACATTAGAATTAGGGCCTCCTTTGGATGCAATTAGTATTAAGAAACCATCATATTAATAAACTCAGGTTTAGAACTCATTAATAATGTGTAAAACCATGGCTTAGAAAAAAAGAGCTCTAGAATAGAGTTTTAGAACTCCAAGGACACTATAGTTTTAACAATACGACAATGTTTTTTAAACCATAAAATTTGTTGCATTCAAATAGTACTTCACGACACTCTAAACCAAAGTATTTTACAAAACTATGATTTTTTTTTCTAGAACTATAAAAATACCTTGCATCCAAACATGGCCTAACGCTGCAAACACAAGGGATTACTATACAATATATTTTCCTTTATGTAATTGGGAAATCACATTAAGTTGACATGGTTGATTTGATCCATAATGGCAACCAAATATAACACATAAATACACGAACATCTTCAATTCTCGGTGCAACTCATGTGCACTCACCTTAGGTGACGAGGGAAAAAAAAACAGAGGTGGTTGACTATTAGAGTGTTGTAAAACAAAAGTACTACCACCCATTTTGGAAAATTTTCGGTCCTCAACCGAATGGACGGATTTCACCAAAATTCGGATTATCTCGGTCGAATTACAGATCAACATACGCAAATAGGGTCTTTGTATCTATATAGGCCTTGTTTAGATCCCCTTCAAGTTCCAAGTTTTTTCACTCTCTCAATCACATCAATTTTTTGGTATAGTAAATGTAGATAAAAAGAATAACTAATTGCACAATTTAGTTGTAAATCATGAGACGAATCTTTTAAGACCTTATTTAGATACACCCCAAATTGCAAGTTTTTTCACTCTCTTTCAATCACATCAATTTTTAGACTTATGCATGGAGCAGTAAATATAGATAAACAAAATAATAAATTGCACAATTTAGTTGTAAATCACGAGACAAATCTTTTAAGCCTAGTTAGTCCATAATTGGATAATATTTGCCAAATACAAACGAAAGTGCTACGGTGTTTATAATTTTTTACAATCTAAACAAGACCTAAGCCTAGTTGGTCTATAATTGGACACTAATTGTCAAATAAAGACGAAAGTGCTACGGAGTTGCAAAAACTTGCAATCTAAACAAGGCCATATTGTGTTTTCATAAAAGTGAGCATTCCCGACCCTTTGGATGGATAAGAATAAAACGCAATTCGGAAGCTGGTCCCCAACCCGGCCCTGTGCTCTCTGATACCCTATTACCCTGTTACTGTTTATAGTTACCTCCATTTTCTTACCACCTACAGCAACTACTAGTCGGTTACTCCTCACGGTAACACGCCGCCGCAGCGGCGAACTAAAATTCATCGCAAAGCGTCCACCGGAGCCCAATCTTGCGGCGCACGCCGAACCCTACAAAAACACAACACCGGCGCGGCGCGGCGGTGGTCCAACCAAATACCAATTGCCAAAATCTCCCCCTCCCCCTCTCCCTCTCGCTCGATCGGAGAATGGCGCAGGCGGAGCCGGAGCCGGAGCAATGGTTCATCCTGGGCCGCCGCGTCGTCGTCGTGCGGGACGACGCCAATGCCTTGGTCGACCCTACCCTTGGCCTCAAGCTACCGCTCGACACGCCGCCGCCGCGCATCACCAGGCTCACCACGCTCACGAGGATCGACCGCGGCCAGCTCTCCATCATCGCCAACAGCAACGACGTC
>DXKC01001543.1:0-20005 GCA_031170775.1 Cymbopogon citratus
TTGTCGATCGATCGTGATGTCAGAAGCATGGACCGTGCAGTCCCGGTGCCAATCCTCGTACGAGTTGGTCATACGTTTGTTGCTCCATGTGGCGTGAGAGCCCAGCCATCCACTTTGAAAGCGAAAGCCCCTGTCTCAGGGTCCTGCTTGTAGTGGCTGTAATTAACCTCCAAGTGAACAAGCTTGAGGCCCTTGTCTCTGCTCAAGGCAATATGCCACGGCGCTGCCATCCAGGTCCGAATGGAAAATCCTCCCCGTGATCGCTTAGCTCCTTCAACGGCAGGGGGATAGGCACACCATGAAGGAAGGGCTCTTGGTGCAGCACGTCGCAGAAGAGGATGCCACGCCACGCCAATGATCAACCCAGCCAATGGTATCGCCTTCGCCTTCGCCTCCGATGGTTATCACGCCGCTTGTTAAATGCCTATGAAGCTGATCGAGTTGAGCCTCCGGGGAGCTTCACCGGAAACGGCCCCCTGCACAGACAACGTCCTGCAGCTCCAGCTCTGAGTATGGGAGTGGAACACGTGGAGCGGAGCTTGTACTGGTCGAAATTGGCTGTGGCTGTGGGAATCAACGCCGCGACGGTGTACTGGCCGTCCGGACGAGGAAGGAGGCCGACGTCGTTGGGTCGTCGCGAGGGCACGGCAGACGATGGAGCGACGGCCGCGGCTACTGGTGTTGGCTCGGTAGATGAAATAAATAGTCGCTCGCAGTCGTAGGACGGGAGCGAGTAGCGTCCAGATATATCCCATGTTGACGGAGACGAGGAGGAGGTCCTCCGCCGTGTGCAGACGATGGTGGGGGCCGCATGTTGTAACACAGCTAAGGGTCACTTTCTATGCTACAAAAGAACTTGCTTGAATATACTTAGCATAGTGTATTTATTATTCACAATTACTTCTTTCTAGAGGATTGATTTTATTTTCCCATCTTATGTTTTGATTCTCAAATATAGGCATTATGAATTAACTCAAACTCATAGAAATAAAGCAATAGTGAATTTAGAGATTGCAAACCAGCATGTGGAGCGATAGGAGCATGAGAAGAGGAAGAACTTGGTTGGATCATCTAGAGGATTTGACCTTTCTTCCTCATGTCTCAGCTTCTCAATCTCAGAGGTGAGGGTGCAGAACGTTGCATGCTCTTCTCTTGTCAATCTTTTCTTGATTCCTGATAATTAGTGGTTGACAAGAGAATGCAACTCCATGGAGTGAGTGCTTTGATTGTGGATTATGTTTTGTGGCACCCGGCTTTCTCCTTGGCTACGAGTGAGTTGTGTATCCCTTGTGCAAAATTATTGTGTCTCTCTTCATCTCCAATGTGAATTTCTATCTCAGGACTTTCCCAATTTGGTATTAAAAGTTTTCCTGCAGCATACTATCGGCACAAAAATCAACCTAAAACCACGTCTAATTTGATTCAAGAATGCATTTTAACCACGTGTAATTAAAAGCCTTTGAGAGTAAGATCACCACTGATAAACTCAGCACCATGCTTTATTTAAGAGATGGATAAAACTACTCCAAACCTAAATATATACTACAGCAAACAAAGGTAGCATGACAGCATGATAGAGATTTACTCAAACAGAGATGATAGAGCATGATTATTGTTCAGCAAATTAAGCATGTCTTAAAGGTAGAGGCAACCAAGATAGTATAGCAACATGGCAAAAGATGCATGTATGGAAGTATATCCCCCAAGCTTGAATTTTGCAAAAATCAAGATTAGATGAAAGTAATTCAATGTTGCATAACGATTGGTTGGACATACCTTGCATTTGTCATTCCTTCGATCTTTTTGCTCTAAGCCTGGAAAGATTAGTGACAAGAATACCCGAAGGAATATTTTCATAATTATAATGCTCAATTAACAAGGGCAGCACAGCGAAAAGGTAAACACTCATGTCATGGTCTGAATAGTGCTTGTTTTAGGACACTAAGCTTGTCCTTGGGAAACCTTCAAAATGTGATTTGGTGGAGTGGTTTCCCCTCCAATACCAATCTATGTGCACTAATCTCAAAATTCAACACAACGAGATCTACTATATTTATGATAAGCATATGTGTCTACAACCACCCTTTCAAAAGATTTAGGAATAGGGAGCATGAGGGGGTTGAGGATCTCGTGCGGGGCAATGTTAGAGAGACTAAGTGAATCATGAGATTTCTCATATGAGCAAGGATTTGATGGGGTATTTATAAAGTGGCTTCTTTGCTCATGGAAGTCTCCATCATTTTCGACTTCCAAGGGTGATTCGGCATATATGTCCAAAAATTCCCTTGGATCACCTCTCGAATTGATCTCATCTAAGTCCTTATACATCCATTTAATGGCAATAGCACATAGGCTTTTAATGCTCTCTAGCCATGGATGTTGCTCTTCTCGATCTTCTATATGATCTTGATGATTCCTATGCATGGGATATCTAGATGGATTTTGAGGATGTTCAGGAGAAAGACATAGAACGAGTCATAGGGATCAAGGATGGGTTTAAAGATGGGTTCGAATTTTATATCGATCTTCTATATCTCAAATTTTATATCTGATGTGGGTTCTATATCTGATGTGGGCATAGAAGATAATAGTGGATTCTAGATGGCTTCTCTCTCTTTCTATGGCATCACTTGACATGCCATCCTTGAGTCCTTCTAATTGTCCTTCGAAGGGATTAGATTTGGGAAGCTTTCTAAGAGACCTCTTCTTGAGAAGATTCAAACTGTATGTACTAAAAGATCTCTTATGAAGCGGGAAGTTTAAGCTTCTCCCAAAATCTTTTTATGGTGATTTTGGAGTGCTACTGGTTTAGGATGGATAGCAAAATCATGAGATTGGAATGTTTGCAAAATGGCTATGAAAAATTCTTCTTCTAGTTTGGGGGATGATTCCTTCTCTACCTCTAGGATGTCACCATGAAGCTAGTGCAAGGAGTGTGTCTAATAATAAGGACAAACCTCACTTCACTAATGGATAAAGAAAGGAAAACTCCTCCAAAGGTGATGTAATCAAGACCCATATAAAGATGTTGAAGAAGAATAGGGTCTTGTAAGGCTAGGTCTAAACCTAAATTTATAGGAAGATTAAAAGATTCCCTAAGTATAGCCAAAAGTTCATTACCTACTTGATCGGAAGATAGGACTTTGGCTTCATTGCCCTCTTGATTAGATGATAGGATGTTGGGTACATTACCCTCTTGATTAGAAGATAGGACTCTAGCTGCAGAAAAGGGTTGGCTTTGACCTATTGCAACCAAGCATGGGTGCAACTCATAGCTAGATGTGAGAATTATGGGCTCTAGTGGCTCTAAGCTTGTGCTCATGGGTGCAAGAAATTGATAGATAGGCGTGGAATTTGGGTTATCCATAAGGATAGAAAAGAAAAGACAAAAGAAAACAAGAAAAAGATAAAAGTATAATACAAGGTTAAGCATGACTTAGAGTTATCTTAGCAGACCGTCTTTCTCCCCGATAACGGCGCCAGAAATGCTGTTGATACTAGATACGCACACGAAAGAATCTAAGAGAAATAATCTGCAAGCGCACGGATATCGGTGAGCACTTCATCTGGGAGATAATCAGAGTATCATTATTTATTTATTTGCTAGGAAAAAATGTGCATCTGACTAACCTAAGTCTATACTTAACCCCTGAGCTACAGACAAGATAGTGAGATATGAGCGATATAGAGAGGATTACTCCATCAGTCTTCCTGTAACCTATGGCAAGCTTTGCGACTATTGCTCTTAGAGGGCACCCAAGGAAAAGAGACACCACAGAGAATGCTTAACCCTGGCACACTAAGTCCTACCAAACCTCCTGACGGGACGTGAATTACGGAGACACCAAGGGGACTATCACTTCCCCCAATGCTACCAGAAATCCGGCCAGATAGGGAGTATCTACGAGTGTTCCTAACCCAATCACCACGCTTACACTATGAACAATTACTCTATTCCCTACCGATAGTGAATAAAGTAAACTCATAAACCAAAAAGCAATAATAACTATGAACTTACTAGTATTAGAAGTTGAATTGCCAAATGATCCTAGAACCAACCTCAGTTTAGGAGACTTGATCCCGCAGGTACAACTGGAGAGGAGACACCGATAGGCCGGGCTTCCTCCAACTCTACCTCCACCCTATACTCTCTCAATCTCTCTTGAATGCTAAGCTCTAGGGAGGAGATCCATTCAAGAGACCTCTCTCACTTGATCCTCTCTTAGAATAATGAATCAGGGTTTCAAGGGATTGCCTCCTCCAGGGGTTAGGGGCCCTGCTTATATAGCCCCCTAGGATGCACCATAGCCCTTGGATCAAACCGACCTAAATAGACGGTTATTATTCATCCTCAAAGGCGGTGGAGGCAAGATCCGTGAGGCGGAGCCTGATTGGCTGAGATGCCTGGGCGCTTGCCTAAGGGTCTGGGCGGCCGCCCGGTTCTCGAGCCAGTTCGGGCTCCCATTTAGTCCAGAGCCTTCTCAAACCTTCCAGATTATAGAAAAGTACATGTTCGTCCTTTATCTCTATGTAAACCTGACATGTAGGCCTTTCTCCAGCTAACACCCTGTAGAAACAAATATTCACCAAAACTCATAGAATTCCATTAGTATAACCCCTATATCTAGATGGTATTTATATTTAGGTCCTTTTTCATGTTTAGTTGACCGCTAAAATTAACACTTATCTACTGTCAACAACAACCCTAGAGCAAGAGATGAGTTTCTCACTATCCGGGAGAGACGACGATTCGAATCGATTTAATCTAGCTGGATAAAGCCCGTATCACACACTCATACAAGACATGCCTCAATGACTCATGGCCTATAGCATTTGTATGCCCCAATGACTCATGGCCTGTAGCATATACTTGTGTGAATCACCGTTCACTCTATTCGGCGGTGAGACTAGACCTTTCGCAAAAACTCATAGTCCTGTATCCTCACAAGACATGTTCATTCCGTAGCCCGTAGCAAGCAGGGTCTTGGATCAATCCCATCCCTTCATACTCCCCTCTCAGTAATTGCTAACGGTCCAAAACTGACCCCAAATGAGCTACTAAGTTTCATAGTCGGAATGAGTTATCCGTCTGTCATGTGACTTGTCAGTTGTCGCTAATGGTCCAGAACTGACCCCATCCCTTCATACGACCCTGCTACTAAGTTTCACAACTGACAAGCCTTTGGGCAACCACTGGCTTGTCAGTTGTCACAAACACGGTGCCAGATGGGTCTGTGGAGGAGGCCGCACCGGCGACTGCAGGCACCGCCTGCCGCATCGGATTGCGTCAGGGGAAGGCGCCCAGGTCCCGCCGGCAGAGGTCGACAGGCCGGTCGTGGGGCCGCTGGTCGTGGATCTTCTACGCAGGCGCATCCTCTCAGCCAGAGTTGGTTAGCCAGAGTTTGCCGTAGTGGATCGCATCGTGGGGGACAGCGCCGGCCTGGTGCTAATCCCGGTGTGGATCTTGCTGCCACCGGCCTGGCAATCAACATCGGTTCTCGCGACTGCTCCCTCTCCCCCGGCACATGAAATGTGGTTTCTCCTTTCTCCGTTAATCATCGTTCTTGCGTCCTTCGGCCTCATTTTTTCTCCTTTTTTTACAGGATTCATTGAATAAGTGTCAGGCTTAAGTCTCGTGGTGGTTTGGAGCGGCGAGCTCGCTGTCTTATGCTAGCTCCTCATGTCGAGTCCGCGTTGCACACATGCTCTCCTTCGATCACCTAGGGGGTTGATATCATTACGGAGCAGCAGTGCAAGGAGGGCCGAGCAGCGCTCTCAAGTTTTGTGGCAATGGTGGCTGAGGTCATGCCATGACCAAAGAGACCACATGCTGTGCCTATCCCGTCCAAGTTTTGGTCACAGGGAGATGATTCTGATGAGTCAGAGGGCGAAGAACCTGCATCACCTTCAACACCCCAATTCATCAAGGAGGCCGCAGATGCAGGCTTCACGTTGGAACAGCTACTCAGAGTGGAACGTGCTCTAGGCTTAGATAACAATTCTCCAGATCCTACTGGTGTTCTTCTCTCTAAAGAGATAGTATAGAAGTTAGTCTCAAGGAAGAGACAGTTAGATCCTTGGAGAGGTCCGCTTCCTAAACCTCGTTTCTCTCCGCCATTAACGTTGGGGGACTGCATAGTCGTGGCTTTGCCAGTGTCGAGCTCGTCTTCACCCATACGGTCTGGTCTCCATGGCAGCTCGCTGTCTACCAAACAGTGCTCGCTGGAGGATTACTGGACAGTGGGTCGAGGAACCTCGTCGACGTCTAGTTGTCAAAAGGAAGCGGATATTTCGAATTCAAACTCGTTTGAATTGCTTTTAGATCTAGGTAGCGACCCGAGTTTCCCTCCCGTTATTCCGGGGAGGTTAGATCTTTTGAACGATTCAAATGTTGTAGACAATTCTCGTGTCTCTGGTGCCAAGGTTGATACCCGACCATCTACTATCGTGGTCGTAAAGCGACGCGGTTCGAGGGGTAAAAATCAACCTGATGGCACTTTAGATCGAGCAAGACTCGGGCCTGGCCTATTCTATAGGCCCACAAAGGGACTGACGGCTTTGTTCTCACGCACCAGGACATTACCCAAGAGACCAAAAACCCTTAGACCTATTCCGCAGCCGCCACACAAACCTTCTCGTCGTCGTTCTTTCACAGAAGTCGTGCGAGAGGGCAGAACCATGGCGGCACAGGGGAGAGGTGATGGGGGATTTGGCAACTATGGAGGGGGTGATTAATGTTTAATCCTGGTTTTCACCCTGGATTCAATCTAGGCTATGAGGCGAGGCCGTGGCCACTTTCAACCACGTGGTCGAGGCCGTGGTCCAAATCATGGAGGGCACAATTTTGGAGCCTATGGTGCAAACTTCAGAGGGTGTGGCGGCTTTGGCTATGGCCACCATGGCTCCCATGGCGCTGGTCGTGGCCACCATCCCTATGGAGGGGGATACGGAGGAGGAAGGGGGTGTGGTGGAGGACAGTTCAATGGGTATCAGATGCTGCCCCAAAACCCTAATCCTGCTGCCCCCATTAATCTTGGAGCTGCTTATCCTGAAGACCCGGCCGGAGGTGGTGTGGCCGGTCATCACTCTGGTGGTGCCGGCATTGCTGGTGGAGGCCAGCAGCAAGCTGGGCCACAAGCTACTAGATCGGCCGTGTTGGCTGGCCATGGCCACCCGGCTGTCACCCAGGGTCAGCCGGTTGCAACACATGTCCAGCCGGGTGCCATGGGAACCATCCACCAGGCTGACACTACTGCAGCACCGTCAGGTCCTGGTCAGCTATCGGCGAGCAGTGAGTGCTAGGGACCGCACCAGGTGGCTAATGGTGAGCAGTTGCAACAAGGTCCTGTTAACGACAGCCAACCCCAAGAAAGCGTTAAGGCTCCTGCTAAGGTATCTAAGAATGTTGTCCCACTGGCTTCTGAAAATGATATGAATGTTGATATTCCAGAGTCATCCACTAAAGGTGCCAAAAAGAGTAAAGGAAAACCACTTTGCTTTCGTTGTTATACTCAGGGTCATACTGTAAATGAATGCACGGCTATTCTGAGTTGTGATATTTGTTGTGGTGAGCATGTAGCTAAGGTGTGTCCGTTTCTGAAGAAAACAAAGGTTGTAGCTTTACCATATGGCTATGCAGTTCAGGGTCTATGATTTTATTACATACCAGTTTTTGGTGATAAGCCTAAGAGCAAGGTGGAAGAAAAGACTATTGTGGTACGTGTCCTGGAAGGTTCTTTTACTGCCGAGCAGTTGGCAGTGGAACTGGATAGACTACTACTCACTGTCAAGGCCAAATGGGAAATTCAGATGGATAAAGATACCTTCACCATTAACTTCCCATCGTCTGATCTCATGGTTATGATGGTAAACTGGGGAACCATGGACACAAAGTCTGTACAAGGAAAGATACGATTTGAAAAATACATTGAGGAGGATATTTATAAGTATGAGATTGAAAAGGTATGAGTTTAGTTTAAGGGACTACCCAGTGAGTTGAGGGAATTTTCCATTATTTGGGCAGTTGCCTCAATTCTAGGTGTCCCAAAGACTGTAGAGCCCGAATGAAGGTGGCAGTGCTTGATTCCAGTGTCATCCCAACATATGTGGATGTTGTGATTGGTGATGATGTTGTCTCCTTACATTTTGGGGTCGAGGGTGCTATTGATTGTATTCCTCAGCTACTAGACCTTGCTGATGAAGAGGACCCTAAGGGGGATGGTGGAGATCCTGAGGAGGATGACCCCAAAAAAGAAAGCAAAGAAAAAAAATGAAAGTTCAAATGATACGAGGCCAATGGAAATTGATGGAAAAAAAGGGTGAGCAGGCATCTAGTAATGGGACTACCAAGCACGATGGTGCTTCTGATTCACCTGTGATCTAGCAAATTGTGTCTCCTGATAGCTCTGGTGAGTGGACAGCAAAATTGGCAAAACCTACGGTTGACTCGTGAAATAAATAAAATTTGAGTGGGCAAAAAGGTGGGACAACATCAGCTGGTTGACAAGGCGGCCAAGCTCAAAGTCTGCCAGAACTTGGAGACAGCGTCGGTGAATGGTAAGGCTTCACTGTGCCACTCATTTATTTTTTGTGACGATACTTGCTTGCTAAAATCGGTCAATTCATTAGGGATTTTACTGGGAAATAATTTTGTTGATGTAACTGCTAGTTTAAATTCTTTGAGAAATTTGGAGGAAAATCGGTTGTTAGATGATTTAAATAAGGTGATTAATAATAAAGTAGCTATTGATGATACCTCATTTGTTTGTTCCTTAGAAGACAATATTGATTTGCAAGCTTTAAATTTAATTTGTGCTAAGATTGAGGATGGTTTAGGTGATGGGGGATGTGACCCTAAGTGTCTACAGTCTCCCGTATCACTTACAAAAAAAGCTCATTTTGGTTCTCAGCCGAATAAAAAAACAAAAATAAAATTAAAAATCAATCCCAATGAAAAGAATTTTCTAGAATTGTAATGGGTTTGCGGATCCTAAGAAATATAGATTTCTTTCGAAGCTCACCAAAGAAAAAAGCTTAGATTTCATCACTTTATCAGAGACCGGTAGAGCCAGTTTTCTGCAATCCACTTTGAATAATATCTGTGCTGGCAGAGATTTTCTATGGCATTGCAAGGCTCCATGTGGGCGTTCTGGTGGGATGATTCTAGGGATTCACTTGTCTACTCTTGATATTGGGGAAATAGATGAAGGAGATTTTTATATTCGTTTTAAACTTGGACATAAGGAACAGGACTCCAAATTTAATCTCATCTCGGTTTATGACCCTGCACAGGTTGATCTTAAATCACCTTTTTGTCTGAGGTTGGTTGTTCGCGTATGTTCCAAACACTCCTTACCTATATGATACATGGAGATTTTAACATTTTACGATGACCTGATGAAAAAAGTAATGATAATTTTAGTGCAAAATGGCCTTTTCTGTTTAATGCGGTAATTGACTCTTTAAATTTAAGGGAAATTGAAATGACTGGCAGAAAATATACCTGGGCTAATAACTTACATCATCAAACGTTTGAGAAACTAGATAGGATATTGGTTTCCACGGATTTTGAGTCTAAGTTTCCAATTACTTCGGTTCTTGCTCTGACCAGGGATATCTCTGACCATACACCCTTACTGATTTCTCCAAAAACTCCATCTTCATCTTACCAGCTACAATTTAAATTTGAATTTGGATGGTTGCTGAGAGATGGCTTTTGTGAAATGGGGGTGACGTAGTAATACATATACGGTTGGATCGCCCATTGAGAGATGGCAGGCAAAAATCAGAAGATTACGCCAACATCTTAGAGGTTGGGCTAAGAACGTGAGTGGTACTTATAAGAAGGAAAAAGTAACCATTCTAAATAAGCTAGATGAGTTAGATAAAAAAGCAGAGCCTACTTTGCTCACTAATGTTGAATTAAATCTAAAACACGTGCTAGGCACAAGATTGGCAGAGTTACTTCGAGAGGAAGAGCTCAAGTGGTATCAAAGAGCTAAAGTAAAACATTTGTTAGAAGGGGATGCAAACACAAAGTACTACCACCTGCTTGATAATGGTAGACACAGGAAAACTCGTATCTTCCAACTTGAAGATGATATAATAACAGGTGATGCTCAACTAAAGGAGCATATCACTAATTATTATAAAAATCTATTCAGGCCATCTGAGAATTCTCAGTTCACATTAGATGAATCGATAATTGATGATATTTCACGAGTTTTTCAGTTACAAAATGAGCTCTTAACAGATTTGTTCACACAAGAGGAGGTATGACCAGCGATATTTCAAACGGAGAATAATAAGGCACCAGGACCAGATGGATTTCCTTTAGAGTTTTATCAGGTCTTTTGAAATGTTATAAAAGAGGATCTGATGGCTCTGTTCATGGATTTCCATCTTGGTAACCTGGCTTTAAATCGTGTTAATTTTGGTACCATAATTCTTTTGCCCAAGAAACAGGTGCGAAGATAATTCAACAATATAGACCGATTTGCCTGTTGAATGTATCCTTCAAAGTATTCAATAAAGTGGCAACTAACAAGCTTACTACCATAGCAACGAATTTAATTCAACCTACCCAGACGGCCTTTTTACCAGGTAGAAATATTATGGAGGGAGTTGTATTACTCCATGAGACATTACATGAACTCCACACAAAGAAAAATGATGGTGTGGTCTTCAAGATAGATTTTGAGAAAGCTTATGATAAAGTTATTTGAGAATTTCTACAACAAACATTGAGAATGAAGGGGTTTTCACACAAATGGTGTCAGTGGGTACAATGTTTCACCCAAAGGGGGAAAGTTAATATTAAAGTGAATGATCAGTTAGGCTCGTACTTTCAGACTAAAAAAGGGCTTCGACAAGGAGATCCAATGTCACCCACACTATTTATATAGTGGCTGACATGCTGGCTATCCTTATTGCTAGGGCAAAAGAAGCCGAACAGGTCGAAGGGGTAATCCCAAATTTGTTACAGGACGGTCTATCCATTCTCTAGTATGCGGATGACACAGTAATTTTATGAGCCATGATATTGAAAAGGCAGTTAATATAAAACTACTATTCACCACCTTTGAGCAACTATCTGGCCTAAAAATTAATTTCCACAAAAACGAGATCTTTTGTTTTGGTAAAGCAAAAGAGCACGAAGAGTTCTATTCGCAACTGTTTGGGTGTGTTATAGGGAAATACCCTTTTCGATACCTTGGCCTGCCTATGCGTTTTAGAAAGCTAAATAATAGTTACTGGAAAGTGATCGAAGAAAGAATTGAGAAGAGGCTCAGTGGTTGCAAAGCGAAGATGTTATCTGTAGGGGGGCGTTTGGTGTTGATAAACTCGGTGCTCTCGAGCTTACTGATGTTTATGATGTCATTTTTTGAACTACCACGTGGGGTTCTGGAGAAAATAGATTGCTTTAGATCACGATTCTATTGGCAAAATGACCAACATAAAAACAAATACCGATTAGCAAAATGGGAAGTTCTTTGCCAACCGAAAGACTAAGGAGGTTTAGGTATTCAAAACCTAGATATTTAAAACAAATGTTTATTAAGTAAGTGGATGTTTAAGTTGCTGAATGAAGACGGATTGTGGCAGGAATTAATAAGAAATAAATATATTAAGAACAAGACTTTAGGAAGTTGTGAAAAAAAAACCAACCGATTCACATTTTTGGAAGAGTTTGATTAACGTTAAAGACTCTTTTATGGATTTTGGCTCGTTTAAAATATGGGACGGTTCTCAAACCAGATTCTGGTCGGATACCTAGTTGGAAAATAAACCTCTTAAAGAAAAGTTTCTATCGTTGTTTAATATAGTTAGACGGAAGCAAGACTCTATAGCCCAAGTACTTAGTTCAAACCCACTAAATATTTCTTTCCATAGAAATTTGGTGGGAGCAAATTTAGTCGCTTGAAATAGAATTGTTGCGTCCTTACAAGATCTAAACTTAGTGGAACAACGGGATATTTTTGTTTGGGGTCTGAAAGCGTCCGTCGGTAAGTTTACAGTCAAATCATATATGCTGCGTTAATTAACAATGGTGTTTGGGTGTCACAGGATTTATGGCGGATCAACGTACCTATGAAAATTAAAATATCTTTGTGGTACTAAAAAAAGGTATTACTATAACTAAGGATAACTTTATCCTTAGTTAGACGCAATTGGCATGGTAGCAGTAGCTGTTGTTTCTGTCATTGCCGAGAGACAATTCAACACCTCTTGTTAGACTGTGCATATGCCAAATTTCTATGGCGTGCTGTACATATGCTCTATGGTATTCATCCACCTAATAAAATAGAGGATATGTTTTCGAGATGGTCGAAAGTAGGAACCAAAGATTACAATTCGGTTGCGGCACTCTGTTGGGCTATTTGGCTAACAAAAAATAAAATGGTTTTCGATAAATGCAAACCTAAATCTTTTTTGCAGGTACTATTCAGAGGAACTCATTGGCTTCGACAGTGGTCAAGTCTACAGTGGTGTGACAACAGGGAGGATCAATTGATCCACATTGCTCGACACTTAGAAACATCCGCGCTTCAGTTTTTTAGTCTAATGGATGGTTATCTTCAAGATATATTGGTTTTGCTTAGTCCAGACTTTATTTTTGTTTGTGTAGCCATTATTAGGACTACTTGTTGCCTTTTGGCGCTCCAGTGCTTTTAATTTTGTGAGAACCTTGTAATAGTTAGTCTGATTCTATCAGTTGATAGATGAAGCCGGATATTTATATCCATTATCTAAAAAAATTCAAATCGGCCCAAGTCCAATCCACCACTTTTTTCTCCTATTACATCTTTTGGGTCACATTTTGTGAGATGATCCATGAACTATGTTAGAAAGGTATTTTCATAAATATTCATGGTTATTTTTCATGCATTTTCATATCTCGAGGGTTATAGCTGTTGAAGTACAAGCAACTAATCATCTTTTCTTAATAGCTTAAGCTTTTAGGTTGGACTAGCAGGTGAATGCAACACAAAATGGTACAAGAGCCAAATGTCTCTGGGTTCTAATCCTTGTAGAGCAATGAAATCAAATATAGTTACTTTTCGTTCCTATTTCCACACTTGAGGCTTAAGAAAGTCTGCATGTGAGACTGAGTGTTGAAGTACAAATAAACTGCCCATGTTTTCTTAGGCGGCCTTGTTTGGATTCATAAGAATAAGAATATACACCTCGAATCATACATGGCATGTGGTGTAAGTAACGTAAGTGTAACACTGAAAAACTTAACAATAGCTTAGGTAGTAACCACAGAGCTATTAAAAACTACCAATACAAAGCAATCTGGCAATTGCAGATCTTTAAAATCGCAATTTAGCCAGATAACTTTAAGATCACCACTTTAAGCAAAAGAGTTCAAAGAGGAAAAACAGAGGGGACAAGTTTGGTTTAATTCAAGATCATGATCCAACATTATGCCAAAAATCAAGACCATGATCTGGCTTAATTCACATGCCAATTCGATCTCTTTCAGTCAACTGGCTATTACTTTATAAATTTGTTTTTTCTTTGCCGAACACGCAGGAGAGCTGCGTATCATTATATTAAGAAAAATAAAGAAGTGGGTCCAGAAACCCCATACAGCCATACTAACACACACACTCTTTTACATCCAAAGGTATCTCTCTCTCTCTCACTTTTCAAAATTGACCCAAGACCACTAGAGAGGAACTCATGCATTGACCGGCTCTAGAGCAAGGAGATTGGATATTCCTTGAGCTCCGACCAAACTCCACATGAGGAACTCATCTTTAACCGAAACCAGAACACTACTCAGGCTTGGTTGAATCCCATAAAACACACAGCAGTTGCGATGATCCTTTCTAAATTTGTCAAAATGTCATATGCATCAGGTCACCTACAGTTTGCTTCTCCCTTATATTAACTTCAGTAATATCTTTCAAGGAAAAACCATAATGGAACACCACCACATGCACTTTGTAGAAGTGGCGCATTGCCTAAATAAACCAGCCACTTAATCATATTCTCTTACTCGAGCTGATTCCATGGCAGTTTTACAAGATTGAATCGCTATTACATCACGGGAAAAGGTGAGTCTATCTGTTCATCTCAAATTTCATATCCTCCATTCACTCCTCCAGTAAGGACGACCGTACCCAGATGAAGATGTTTCTACTTAACCCCTAAATTCAACTCACATGTTCTTTGTGCAATAAGTACGATTTGACATTTTACCATCAAAAAGTACGATTTGACATTTGGCCATTTCTTAATTGAAAGACATTCCAAATAGTAAGCAGGGGAATATATATGGGTAATTTTCCTTTTCAAATATCTCATTCAAAAAATGTCATATGTATACAGATATGCACACATTATTATGCACATTTCAGGTATCTGTACATATAAGCAAAGCAAATAATTCAAGAATATGACTCAACAGGACCAAAGTGTGTAAAATAAAGCCCAATGGTTATAAATAGCTTCAAGATAAAAAAAAAATTATGGAGACTGTTTATTGGTACTCCCATCGAAACTACAGATCATTTTAGTTTCATCCTAAGTCAAACTTTACTAACTCTAATCAAGTTTATAGAAAAATATATCAACATTTACAATATTAAATTAGTTTTGTTAAATTCTCCATGAAAGTCATAATAGCATATTTAGATGTTAATAATTTTTTCTAGAAACTTCACAGTTCGAGAAGTTTGTGCTAAGACAATGCTAACTTATAATTTGGAACAGAGGGACTAAATAATGTACAAGAATTTTTGGTGCCCCAAAGAGCACCAACATTTGCCCTCCATAATCACCATCTTAGAAGTGCAGTATCCTTGCTAATAGTAAGGATCTGATGGTAACTTCCATAAAAGAGACTTTCAGTAATTCAGTCTCGAGGTGATAATTAATAATTTTATGTTATTCGCAAATACAAGTAATGGGGCTAAGAACAGCCCAGGGACAAGACCAAGCAAGTTGCACCATTGCTGCCTTAAAAAGTCCATGTGGACCTTGTTCTTAAACTCATGACCAACATATGCATCGGTAAACGAACCAGTAATCTGTTAAAAGTTGCAACATAGATTTGTTGCAAGGATGCATGCATGAGAATTAGAAATGAGTGAAAATCAAGTCTGTCAAAGTAACAAGTACCAAAACTCAATACCCAAAGTAGTATCATGTATAATAATGGACAACTGGAGCAACAATGGGACAAAATGGTAACTTGTGTACATTTGCTTATATAACAGGTAACTTCTGAACCTTGGAAGTCTCTAACAAACGACAGCATGGGCCATGCTGTATACATTTTGAACAGCAAAACCATGTTACATTATACCATTAGATCCAGTGATCAACAGAACTGTGCGAGAGCTCATGATGAATTAAGTTGCTTCCATATTGTGCATAGTAAAAGAAGGTTAAAATCTAAATAACACTATTAACACTAACTGATAAAGGTGGCACAAAACCAATTACCAATGCATGCAGAATAGCAGAAATGGACAGAACATGTGACAGGTAAGAGATGGATAAATAGGACAATTCTAATTGCAGCTACTTTTCTAAGATATAGTAGAACTATCTCTAAGTGACATGGCAAACATAAAATTTACCTGTAATCTGCACCATTCAAAAAGACACAAGAAGCTCAAACAGTAATGTGATGAACTAAAATATTCTTATTTATCCAAAAGAAGGATCAGCAAAAAGTAACATAAAATCATTAAAGCTGCTCTGACCAAAGATGCGAAAAGATCCTACCAACCTTCAAACAGATTACAAAGGGGAGTGATACCCTAGAGAGATCTAAAAAGTTGCTCAAAGAAGCATCCAAGAACTAAAATCATTAAAGCAAGCATAATGCACATATTAGTTTAGGCATCCAAGAATAGTTTTGTCTGGTACAAATGAACCCTTCTGGAGCACATCTATAGGAACTATCAAACGATTCTGTACATTGCAACTTGCATGTTAATATAAGAATTGTTATAGAAGGGGGATTTCAAAAAGGTCTACCTCTAGTCCAATCCAAATCAGAAGTGAAAGCTGCCTTTGTGAGATTGTGAACGCTCACATGGCATGATACATGGTAACACTTAAAGCCCCTTCAGACATGATATAATTTTCAGATTCCATTGCAAACACCAAACTCTCAGAATCTAATACAGTGAATAGTCCATAAAACCATGCAAGTTTGTCACCCAAATTGCACTCAACTTATGCAACTTGGTCGAACATTTGCATGTGAGGGGTGAGCTCAACGTTTTAGCTCTATAAAAGCCTTAGTATGCTGACCAAATCTACATATTAGCGTGCTCTGCTTTCAACTCTTCCAATAGCATTGTGAGTTTGTAAGAAGCCCTAGAAATGAGAGCACAGAGTGCAAGGGGGGTAAGAAGAGGAAGGTTTATCAGAGCGCTCAAGGAGTGTCAATCGCGACTTTACATCATTCACTGGTGTTTGGTCAGACTCCTCTGTTGGCGTGACTAGAAAGTGTGCAGTACATTTTTCCTCCAGACATCTACAGCCAAGCTTCTTCTTCAGCCCATGCAGAAACTATAGGAGCACCACAGGTGTTACAACCAAGATCTAAAGCATTCAGCTACAGTGGGCTCCTCACAAACTGTGAAACCGAGAGAAAATGTTGCGACTCTTACCTGTTTTCTGCTATTTGACAGAAGTTGTGTTTGGTTTTACTGATTGTACCAGTATCCATAGTCTACTAACAGAGATCCACTTTTGGTTAAGTGTATCTGATGAAACGGTAGCATCAGGGTGATCAAACTCTACATCATTCTGAGTTTCCACATTTTCCTGATGTTCCATGAAGTTAATCGAATAAAGGTTCCTTAGCTCTCCACTTGAGCATCCTGTTCCTAAATATGTTCTTCAAAAATAATCTTCAAAGATTTACCACTCGAGGTGATTCGAAAATATTTCACAGTAGAGAATGTGCAGTTCTCATTTTCAATTAATAATATATAACTACAAACACAGTTAAAAAGCTCATTGTTGCTCCACAAACAGAGAAGAGGATAAAAAATAATAATACAGTTACATACTGTAAGATAGATGAAATATATCAAAAAGTGAACAAGTGTCCATATCACCTGAATACCTGATGTAAACTGCATGAAACTAAATCCTATATCTTCAGTTTCTCAACAGAAGTTTTAAGTGAGAAGCATAAAAGGTAAAAGAAGAGGTTACTAGCCTAATCCAGTTAGAACAAGATATGTGTAAGAATCCTCCTACCCCTCAGCAAAAAAATGCAATTAAAGGTGGCTGTTTAGTGGTAAGAAAAGCAGTAAGTTTGTAAGTGCATCATTAAACAAAGAGAGAATATGACTGAATGCTTATGAGTTTATTGTACTGTTTTGTTACTTCCTGGCTTCCTGGAAGCCAGTTTCAACTTTGATCCAATATGGATACAAGAAGGACACGGAACAACCCTTTGTGCAAACACTCACCCAATAGGTTTTACTTGTAATTGATATGTTTACAAGTGCGTCATTAGATTAAAAAGCTATATTGAACAAGTCGGTTTTTACATTCAAATTACCATAATATTATGTAAGGGATCACCGCACCAGTCAAACAGACAAGGGACACAACAAAATGCCAGGTATCATAGTTTGCTCGGTGACAAGGTAGCAATCTATAAGAGATCCAACAGAGCAATTTAAAGTTTTACACATAAAAATATGTCATAAATGAACAGGGAGTAAACAATTACCATAACCATATGTTTATGCTTGCGCAACACAGAAAAAATAGGCATCATGAAAAGTCAAACTTGAGAACTACTTTCTGTTTATGAATCTGTTTATACAACACAGAGAATATTGAGGGCATTTGACATGATAACACACTACATCATATGACTTGAGACACTTCACAAACTAATCATCTAGTAATATCTCATAGCAGAAAATGCCATACCAAATCCCTTATGTATTCATATTAGAGCACAACCAACATCTTCATAGCATACCAAGAGCTAAAGGCCATATTTCAGCCATCTCAAAGAAAAATATATATGATTCATTGTAATCACCAGTTACACCCTGCTCAAGTTTTCTAGCGTTGGCGACCGAAGTTAGTCCTGATATAGGTTTGCTGAGCAAACCGGCTAAGCCAGGTTTGCATGTCAGCTAAGCCGGTCTGACCTAGATCTAGTAGAACTTGGAGAATCGTGTGAAATTCATGTGTATACAATCTCCAAGTGGGGTAAGACCTCGCCAATCGATTGGGGATATCCAACCGATTCAAAAACTAATATACTATTTTATCTTTTCCAGCCCCTAGCTTTTTGTAACCCCATTGTTTTCTGTTCTTCACTCATCTCGGTGGCATTTGTGGGTGCTCTAGGTGGCCTGCCAACCCTACAATAGCCCTAGGTATGCCTCCCCGATGGGCTCCTTTCCAGGAGGCATTTGTAGGTTTTCTCCTGTGAACACCGGCTAAGCCGGGTTCAGAACTAGATAGGCCAGGCTTCGCTGAGTTCGATATGAAGTGATCTTCATGCGATCTATGAAGTACCACCTCGGTGTGTGGCCTAGATTTTCACCAACATCTATATTGCAATGGCCATTGATCTTCCCTGGGCTATTAAGGCCATTGATAAAATCAGAAGCGGTTTTAATTGCGTGGAAGGAAGTAAGTCAAAGGTGGTAAATTGTTCAATTGCTTGACTCAAGGTGTGCTGTTCATGAAAGCTTGGCGGCTAGGTGTTTCGGATCTCAAACCTCTTGGCTAGGCGCTTCGAGTGAGATGGCAGTGATTACAAAAGACAAAGCCCAATACCATAGTCAACATTCACAAAACAGGCAGTCGTATTCAAGCCCTTTTCTCCATAGCAGTGATTACAGAGATTGGTGATGGCGCCAGACTTATCTTCTAGAAAGACAAGTTGCTTGAGCTATATTTAGCTCCTCACTTCTTTGAATTGGTGCCCAAGAGAGCAAATAAGAGAATGGTGCTAGAAACCCTCACAAACCATCAATGCATTCTGGGTGCGTTGACAGGAGGGTGTCATTGCTGATTTCCTTACTCTATGGGATTTGATTGCTGAGCTGCAGCTCCAATAAGATATGACGGACAAGCTCATAAGCATGTATGGTGCCTATCTGGCCAATATACAGCCAAGTCAGCCTATGATGCTCTTTTTCAAGGTGCTGTCTAATTGGCAATTGGGAGCCGATAAGGAAGTCTTGGGCGCCTGCTAAATGCAGGTTTTTCCTCTGGTTCGTGGCTCACAACCACTGTTGGACAGCAGATCGATTGGCGCAGCAAGGTCTTAACCATCGGGAGGTTTGCCCTCTCTGTGATGAAGAACACAAGACTATTCAGCATGTCTTAGTGTCTAGTTTTTGCCTACCAAATCTGGTTTTACATACTGAGAGTGGGCCTCACCATCCTTTCTCAACAAAGGGAGAATTCATTTGATGACAGGCGGCGCAGAGCTGATTCAGCTGTGTTTACCCAAAGAAAAAAGCTGCTCCAGCTGTGAGTGGCCCTACCCAGCAAGGTTTAAACTCTCTAATCATCTTGGGTGCATGGATTCTCTGGAAACACAGGGATGCCTGTGTTTTTAATGTACAACAAGCTTCTCCAAGGCCCTCTACCTTGCCGGTGAGGCGTCCCAGCTCGGGTATGGCAGGACGGTGACCAAGCTCTGATAGTGGGATTACGTATGGGTTAAACATAGTCAGAGAGGGAGAGGGCAGAGGTCACTCCAAACTAGATATAAGTTTCAGGGGATGGATACTGTGGCAGCAACCAGGATTGCAGGGTCAACCAGGGATAACAGTGAATTCAAGTAGTTGGGTCTACAGAAACCCATGGAAGAGAGATGGGTGTTGTGAGAGTTTATGGAGGAGGTAGAAGGAGAAGGTGGGAGGCAGCTACATTCAACCTCAGCAAGTGGCACATGATACAATGATACAGGTTAATAAAGTGGAGATGGAGATAACAGAGAATCAACACATTTGGATGATTAGTTAAGTTGCTTGACAAGGAA